>CABHPP010070224.1:0-51634 GCA_902168425.1 Peromyscus attwateri | reverse complement strand
AAAAAAAAAAAAAAACAAACCTACCCAAAAATATTTTAAAAGTTAACTTTTGATAGCAAATGTTTAAGGACTTAGCTCATAACTGTATGGGGAAAGTTTCTTCTTAAGTATAAAGTGGAATGCCAGGTGATCTCAGCAGCCATTGTTATCATGAAGTTAAGGGAGACTGTTTATTGTGCATGCACTCAACTGTGGCCCCTTGGCTTCCTACAGAAGTTATATTGGTAGAATTAATTCCCATGGACAGGAACCCCAGGATGATTTCCTTTATGCTACAAGAGTACAAAGAATTCATCCCATTACAATGCCCCCTGAAGAAAGCAATGAGCCATTAGGAGATGTAATTCATATAATATTTAAAGTGGCTGTACAGAATGATAAATTCAGGTTTAGGATAGTCAGAACAAGCTGTTTATCAGAAAACACATTACATGATAAACTTAAAATCAATCCTATTAGTAAATCTCTCCTTTGTAGAAAACAGTTAATAAAATAATAAAATTTTACCATACAACTATAGTTGAATTCATTTGTTTTTTTTAAGTTCATGAGAAATTCATCCTTGTACCCATATTATATTCTCCTTTATATTTTAATTAATTAATTTTTTCATTTATTTTACATCCTGACTGCTGTTTTCCCTTCCTCCTCTTCTCCAGTTCCACCCCCTCAACTCCTCCCTTCCCCCCACCATCCACTCCCCCTCTGTGTCTGTTCAGAAAGGGGCAGGCCTCCCATGGGTACCAACAAAGCATGGCATATCAAGTTGAGGTAGGACTAAGCTCCTTCCTTTGTATTAAGGCTGGGCAAGCCAACCCAGTATGGGGAATAGGTTCCCAAAAACCAGCTCAAGCATTATGGACCTTCTTGTGACTGCCATGGGCAGCAGAAATGATTGTGGTGCACAGAAATTCATTCAGGAAAAATACCCACATGTGCAAAATAAAAATAAATAAATCTCAGTAAATAACAATAAATATCCAGTAGAAATATAGTATGGTAGTTAAGCATCACAAACCCAGCTTTTATCTGGGCATGGTGGTACATGTGTGTAATACTAGTCCAAGAGATGGAGGCAAGTGACTTTCTAGAAGTTCTAGTCTAGTATAGGCTACATAGTAAGTTTTAAGCCAGTGTGTTCTAAATTTTTTTTAATTTTTTTAAATACATATGCACCAACATATAAAAAATTAGCACTTAATTACTTGAAAACTCAAAGTTTTCTGTTGAAAACAACTTTTGATTTAGTAATGAAATAATGGATCTTGAATATTTAAGAGTAATGATGCTTGTATTGAGAAATATTGATATAATATGGCTCAATCTTCATACTTTAATAATTATGAAAAGAAGAATTAAAGTTGTGTTCTACAAGAAAGCTATTAAAGTCAAAGTGGAGAAACTTTTCTAGAATCATAGAAACATTTGAGACATTTTATAAAAGAACAGTCTTTAGAAGTCTTTAGACACTTGCTATAAAATTGAAAAAAGAAATTTTGGATTTTACAAACAAGTTAAAGGAAAAAGCTATATATAACTGCTGTGGGATGTTCTACATGCTGTGAATGTGTTGCTCTGATTGATTGATAAATAAAATGTTGATTGGCCAGTAACCAGGCAGGAAGTATAGGATAGGCAGGACAGAGAGAAAGAAGAATTCTGGGGAGTGGAAGGCTGAGGCAGAGAGACACTGCCAGCCGCCATGATAAGAAGCAACATATTAAGATACCGGTAAGCCATGAGCCACATGGCAACTTATAGATTAATAGGAATGGGTTAATTTAAGATATAAGAACAGCTATCAAGAAGCCTGAGCCTTTAGGCCAAACAGTTTAAATAATATAAGCATCTCTGTGTGTTTACTTGGCTGTGGGACTGGCGGGTGAGAGAGATTTGTCCTGACTGTGGGCCAGTCAGGACCAGGAGAAAACCACAGTTACAAATGGCACCCAACGTGGGGCAAGAGTTTCCACCTAAAACCTGGCAGGACCAGGAGATAACCCCAGTTACATATAACAAAAGTATTGTATACATATATATTATATAGAAATGATAAATTGGGGAAATGGGGGAATATCATGGGCTAAAACACTGTATGCTGTATGCTGAGGATCTGAACAATGAAAATTCATTTCCTTACAGTCCTGGTGTAGCAGAGACAGCTGCCTTTGATCGGTCTTCCTGCACTCTTTCCTCTCTGCGCATACGCCTACTCCCCTTCAGCACACTTTTTCTTTGGGTCCAAGCCTAACAGTTAAGTGTTCAAACCCAGTCCCACACTGGGACTCTGAGTGTTAAGGCGCCTCCACACGACTTTGAAAGTATATGGCTCAGCCTATGACATCTTTCAATAAAGAAGAACTAGGGCACTGAAAGAAATGCCAGGGATCCTCGAGGGTTTGGAGAATGTCAGAATGAATACTTGTTCTCCATATGCATACAAGGCACAATTCCTCTTGAAAAATGAGGTTTTCAAATTGTGAGTATTACTACCTCAATGAACTATGAGAGGATTATAGTGTCCTTATTGACTCAACCTAAAGGGACATGAGACAACCTGTCAAAGCAAAAATGTAGAGACAAGTGCAAACATATTTCAGAGGAAAGAAATTGTTTTCATAGGATTCTGACATTATATTTAGACACAATGAAAACTCCTGTTAAATCTCTAAACTCCAGCATTATCATTTGATAATCCTCCTTGTGAAATGGACTCTAAGCTTATAAAACATTATTGTATATATTGCTAGAATCTGGAAATACACCAATAAATTATGTTGTTCCTTATATTCTGAAAATAGCTCTCACTACTTTATCTTTCCAAAATGATACTTACTCAGAAAGTGATAAATAAGAAATGATAATTTAGTTTTATGCAAACAGATATACACAAACACAGTTTTATTTGATGGTTTCTTTCTTTTTACTCAACAAAACATGGTAAGTAAAAATTTTTGAAATAATTTGATGAGGCTACTGTCCAGGATAGGTTTTTAGTAAATAGAACATTTATTATACATACATGAATTCACATAATCTCCAAATGCCACTTTCTCGTGAGAGTGAGAGTTTGCTGTATAATACCATTTGAAGATGACAAGCCAGTGTGGTTTGCTCACACAGAAGTGTCTCACAATACTATTACTAAACAATACTGACAAAGTGGACCAAACTACTAGGGGAGTCCACAATCATCTGAGTGTTACAATTAGGGACAAATTTACTTTTGGAAGAAGTTTTGTATTTTACTGAACATATTACAAAAGGTATTTATTCAAAAAATATTCCATTGATTGAGCTATAAAGGAGAAACACGTCAAACGTGCACTGCTGTTCTAGCTCACTCCATCGGACTCTCTGTCATGAAGAAAAGAAACCAGAGATGACAGGGCTGCAGGAAGGAGCCACTGTACACTGTGCAGCAATGGTGGGAAAGTGATTTAACTACAGCTCTCTGGGAATCAGTATAAAGTGCCCTAGAAACACCACAGAAAGAGCTCCTATATAATCTAGCTGTACAATCCTGTGCATATAACTGAGAACCATGACACCATCTGAGAGTGGAGATACTCGTGTTCCATGTACTGATTGGTTACTCACAATAACCAATTTATGAACACTACAGATGTAACCTCATGATTCTAGAGCCAAGTCTTCCCACGTATCATGGATTGTATCCTTAAATCATAAGCCAAAATAAACATATTTTTCCATAAGTTGTTTTTTTTCAGGTATTTTGCCATAAAAGTGATACAATTAGCAAATACAGTAAATTAGAATTGAGATGCTGGAATATTTTTGTAAGTATCATGTGGCTTATAAGCCTTTGCATCTAGTTTGTTTGCTGAATTAAGAAGAGTTTGGACCTATGGACTACAGAATCGTTAGCATGCTGTAGCTAGAGCTTAAACAGGATATTCAGATAGGAACTCAAAGAATAGGAGGCCAAGAGCAATGCAGACTAAAGACTGTACTAATGAAATTTCAGAGGAAATAAAGACTCTATAGGGAATTAAATTATTAGTCATTTATGTTGCTTTCTGGCAAAAAAAGGTTGTGGACTGAAGACAAAAGTGAGCAGTTAAGAGCTCATATTTCTTTCTCAGAGGACCCAGGTTCAATTCCCAACACTCACACTGACTTGCTCATAACCACTTACAACTCCAGCACTAGAAATCCAGTGACTTCTCCTAGTGTCTATAAATACTTGCATTCATGTGCCTATATTCCCATTTCCCATACACATACATATAATTAAAGATAAAAATAAATGTATTTTTTAAAAATCTTGGTGCTTTCTGTCCATGCATTAAAATTTGATTGCACAGTAGTGAACAATTTATTTGATAGAAAAAAATATTATAGGCAGTAGAACTTTCATGCTGTATCATGGTTACAAATCATGGCTCCTAGTCAGTTTTACATTGATAGACAGTAGACATATTTTTAAAATGTCCAGTTTGATCAGAAAACAAGTGTGAGGAATTTAAAATTGTAACCAAGATGAGTGAAGAGAAAGCAATTGGAGTTGTTATAAAGAGTAGTATTATTAGTAGTAAATCTCACACTTTTTACCAAGATAGTAGAAAGGTTATGGATAAGAGCTCATCTATCAAAGGCTCTAAAGGTTGTCAAATTTAAATTCATTTGAAAAGAAAAAACAAAGAATGTCTCTGAAAAAAAAATATTGTCTCACAACCACCAAAGAAAGTCTCCTCTAAACTGACATTCTGCCTTGTTCAGAGTTTACCACATATGTGGTAGAAACAAATGCTCCATCTTGAACTCCAGTGGAACTTGAAAGCACCATTCCCTTGGTGCTGATTTTAAAAGCATGAAGGACATAATGAACATGGGGTCATGGAGACTTACATCAAGGTTGCAGTAAGCTGATAATATCATGCCAGAAGGCCCTGAGAGGCCATTCCATAAAGCATATGGCTGAAGCCTAAGTTAAAATGAAGAAAGCCAGGATGATGGAATGTCAGGATAAGTACACCCACTGGGAAAAAGAAAAGATTCAAGCATGGAGCAGAGTCATCCAAAGAGAAGCTTATGTCTCTTTGCACGGCCAATATGAAGAGAAAGGGCACCCCTAAGGATGTTGAAGCCTGGATGGTGCCACCAAGATCACCAGATATTTAACATGGACCTTTAGGATTTTGATTCTCTTGTTGGGATTCACTTTTTTTTTTTTTTTTGGTTTTTTGAGACAGGGTTTCTCTGTGTAGCTTTGCACCTTTCCTAGACCTCACTTGGTAGCCCAGGCTGGCCTTGAACTCACAGAGATCCGCCTGGCTCTGCCTCCCGAGTGCTGGGATTAAAGGCGTGCGCCACCACCGCCCGGCTCAGGATTCACTTTTTATTTGACCTAATCTGTTATTTCTGTGTTCATTTTTTTTTCTGTTTTAAATTGAGAATTCTTGTTATTTGCTATTTAATTATGGGAATATAAAACTTTTTTGTTTCTATTTTTATTTTAGTACATACACATAATGATAACATTGCCTGAGTCTCAGTAAATATTCAATACTTGGAATTTTGAACAATGCTAGAATTGTGAACACTATAGCATCTTTAGAAATAGACAAAAGGCACTTTCATGATGATATGGTGGCCATGAGACCTTTGGAAGCCATTGATAGAATGTTATAGTCTAAAATAATGACTTATGGGTATTAAGTTCGCAAGAGATGGAATTGTGATGATTAATCTTCCTTTCATTTGATTGAATTTGTAATTACCTTGGAGACTCACCCTTGGTTATGTCTGGGAATGCATTTCCAGACATGCTTAACTGAAGATGACTCACTCTCTCTATATGGGTGGTACCATCATATGGGATGGTACCATTTAATTAATCATTATTTTAGTGTGCAACATTCCAGCACTGGCTCCCAAAGGTCTCATGGCCATATCATCATGAGAATGCATTTAGTCCATCGCTAAGAATGATATAATGTTAACAGTTCTAGTATTGTTTAAAATTCTAAGTATTGGATCTTTATTGAGCTAAAACTATTAAAATTAAAAAGAAAACAAATAGAGAAAGAACATTGAACACCAACACTCATCTCTCTGCTTCCCAGCTACAGAGTTTAAGTCCTCAACAGCTCCCAGATATTTCTACCTTCTTTTTCCCAGATATGGTGGACTGTTTCCTCACACCATGAATACAAGTAAAGCCTTCCTTCCTTATGTTATTTCTTCTATGTTTTTGTTTACAATAATGAAAAAATAACTAAGACAGACATGAAATTAAAACTGGACTATCAGGGAAGAGGAAGGGAAGAACAGTAAAAAGGGGATGCTAAAATGTCACAATGGAGTAGTTTATTTTATACAATTAATACCTATTAATGAAAGAAGGAAAATATCTAATCCCATGTCATGTTATCCCTCAGATTCTCTTTTCTTTGCTTATCCTATGATTTCAGCTTGGCAGCAGTAGCCCAAAGCAGGACATTTTACCAGTCAACACCATATCCTGTAGTACATACATCTTCCTTCAGTAATTCTAGATTAGTTTATAGTAATATCTATCCTAATATTAATAATAATATTATCTTCATTCTGATACTTCTATGAGACTTAACAACATAATTCAGAAAAGTCATGTACAGTTACACTGGTGCACATGTTTTATCATCTTGCTTATTTTAACTTCATCTATGATATTATCTAGTTTTCATCATTTCTCTTAGTGAAATGAGAACAAATGAAGGTCATCTGTTCCATATATAAACTAATTAATTTACAGAAGAATACCAAGGGAAGGTGAAGATTGCAAGAGCCAGAGGGGATGGATGACTACAAGGAAACAATGCCTTTGAGACACATTAGGACTAATATACACATGAACTCAAAGAGATTATGCAGAATGCACAAGATCTGCACAGGTTCAAGTCAGACCAGGTTCTAGCACTGAGAGGAGGAAGTAGTCATGAGATCCCATCCATAACAAAGAAGCCATTTGCAACTGATACACACTGGTTAGAAAATCAGTTTTCTCAAATAGAATGTTACTGGCTATATCAACCATACTTTAGGGTAGGATCCATGCCCAGGAGTAGTTGGACAACACAAAACCAACTCCATTCTTTACTGCTGTTTTGTTTTTAATTTTTTAAAGCTTTTTGTTTCATTTTTATGGTGATATTTTATTTGTGCTGAAATGTCATTTTATTTGTATGTTAATAAAGTTGCCTGGGGATCAGAGCTAAAAGCAAGCCATTAAGCAGAAGTCTGGTAGTGGTAGCACATGCCCTTAATCCAATCACATGGCAGGCAGAATCTCTGTGTGTTCAAGGACACAGCCAAGCCGTGACCCGAACCTTTAATCTCAGTATGAACCATAGAGACCTGGAAGTCTGTATAGACAGGCAGTGCCGAGGAAGTCATGTGGTTGGGTTTAGAACCAATGAGAAGGCAGAACATAAAGTCAATAAAGAGACAGGACACAAGAAGAAGGTCTCTCTCTCAGGGGAAGGACAGCAGTGAGTGGTAAGATAAGGTGGTCTTAGCTCTTGGCCACTGCTTGATCTCTGGGCCTTTAACTCTTTATTTGGCTCTGTGTTTCTTATTTAATAAGACCATTTAGAATTACATCTACTTTTTTTTGTAAGATTGGGTATGTAAGGAAATGGAGAGGATGTAGGAAGAGTTGGAATAAGAATTAACATGATCAAAATATATAGTTAGAACAAATTAGTAAAAAAGAAAATTCTAGTATTAGATTAAATAAGAATTGTCTTGAAATTTCTAGTATTAATTAATATAATGATTTTTCTTTTTTCCTCAAAATAAATGCCTTGAAACAAATTCAACTCAGTGTGTGTTTAATGATACGAATTTTAAGCATAAAACTGTGTAAGTCAGGGAGACAAAACTGAGATTCTCTCTGAGATGTGCAATAGTATCTACCTCCTAGAATAGCCCAAAGAAAAGTTAAGAAAATTCAGCATCACCTTTTCTTGTAAGTAATTAACTATGGTAGAATATGATATTGTCTATACAATATCAAGTAATTTCATTTTCATTTTTCATTCCTGGTATGTATACGTGTTTTAAAATTTCACATAAATAGAAAAGAATGAAAAAACTTAATTGTATACCTTGATAAACACCCAGAAAGTCAACACTGTAAAATAGCTCCAGAGAACCAAGAAATGATTTTGGTGGATATGTATATTCCTCTCTGTAACCCCCCCCCATTATGTTATCTCTCCTCCTGAGAAGATGGTTAGTTGGTCCTCTGCCACTGTCCATTACAATATAAATGAAGTCAGATGAGAAAGAGCATGCTGAGATAATTTCATGTATATAAAAATAAGTCTAATGAAACAGTTCTCTGATGTTGACTCTCAGGAGAATCATTGGTGAACATTGACTCGGAGAAGTGAAAGCAGGGAAAAAATATTCTTAACCTGAAATAAAACATGCATATATAACGTCACCCAAATCATATAGAATATAGGGCACATGTTTTATAAATAAGATCAGGAGCAGGAAAGGCATGCTATTTTAGCCAATCTATTAGACATTTTTGTTGGAAATTCTAATAAATAGAATGAAAGAAATAGAGATGAAAAAGTTCTGATGTGATATAAATGTTGATGAGCTTCTGGATTCAAAATTTGAAATTCCAACCTCTAAGATGAGGGAGCAAGGGCATAGCATTTTGGAGGCGGTGCAATGGGTCTGCCTTCATGAAAGCACTTCAGTGAGCCAGTTGGCACATGTTGTTGGGAGTAAGTTTTAAAATGGGACTTAAAGCAACCCCTGCTTGGTTATGACTTGGTTTCTTCTGTAGAAATGTAATGATGTCAAAGCAGGTCTGACTTTCAGAAATCCAGTTTTATTTAATATTTTATTTGTTAGTGCTTGTTATTTGCATAAATTGGTTTAGATTACACATTTCAGGAGCAGTGTATAATTCCCCTTTATTGTGTATGTTACATTTTCCATCATTGCTCCTCTTTGCATGTCTTCATACCATAACACCTGCTGCATAAAGGGATCTCTTGATCACTCACATTTTCTTACTGGAGTCATTAGATCTCAGACATTTCACTGATGTTCAAACTGATTAGTCAAATCAGATAAGTTTAGCCTGTAAGGAACTATTCTTAAAATATGTGCTAAAAATAAATTTATTTCCTAATTGGTACTAAATGTGTTCTGACTTATAGTGCGATTTAGCTGAAGTAGAAAATATCTTGACACAGAAATATTCTTTGCTTTAGAAATGAAGGATAATTTCTGTTTCCTTTTTAAAACAAAAATATGAACTTAGCATCCAAGCCATTGCAATTATATACATATATTATATACATATTGCTATCATATGCATCCAAGCTACTGTTATCATACACACACAAAGAAAACCCCATATTGCTGTGGGATAATGCTTTTGTACACTGGTTTACTAAAATGCTGATTGTCCAGTAGCCAGGCAGGAAGCATAGGTGGGATAAGCAAATGAGGAGAATTCTGGGAAGAGGAAGTCTGGCTCAGGAGATGCCAGCCAGACACAGAGGAAGCAAGGTGACAAGGCAGAACTGAGAAAAGGTACCAAGTCATGTGGCTAAACATCGATAAGAACTATGGGCTAATTTAAGTGTAAGAGCTAGTCAGTAATAAGCCTGAGCTAATGGCCGAGCAGTTATAATTAACATAAGCCTCTGTGTGTTTACTTGGGGGACACGAGTGGGAGAGATCTGTCCCAACCACCATCCAGGTGGGACACAGGAAAACCTCCAACTATATTTTGGCATACCAACATGGGGCTCTTGAATTTCTATAAGGCCTAAAAGAGTTTAAAAAGGGCTTCTAAACACACAGTAACAGAGCCAAAAACAGCTTTCTATTTCATGTATCATGTGGGTCAAGATATAGAGATGCCAAGGTACAGAGACACTGTGGTGTGTGGACTTGAGCTACAGTATGGAGGGCTCATGGCATATGGGTTTGAGTGCAGCATGGGGGATTCCTGCCATTGTACACAGTGGTGTCTGCAAGCCACATAGCACAGAGCATGGTGGATATAGCTTTTGCTAGTACAGAAAAAAAAGGGGAGAAATAAAAGGTTTTGGGGCTACATACTACTGGATGGAAGCATAGGCTCCCCCAGAGTTGGTGGTGAATTATCTCCACCATATTGAAGAGCTGAGGTGGGTGGAGCCAGCAGTTGATTGACTGCCATTTCAGTACTAGCCATTGCAGTTTAAAGCAATAGATTCACAATAAGACAGATTCAGATGGGATAAACCCTAAACAGTTTACAATATGTGTAAAAATGCACATAGGATTGGAATAGAGAGGAAAATGAATATAGACAGTTATATAAAGAAAGAAAAGGTTTTAAAAAATAATGTCTTTAAAGAGAAAGTAAAAGTAATATAAAAAATAAGCCACATAAAGATAGAAATCACAGAGTGTCTGGATCATATTCTCTTTGGGATTTTTAACTACAGAAAGATATTTAATTATAAAGGCTGCTCAGTTAAACCATATGTATATTTTAAAGGTATCTTGACTTCAAAATTTGGATCTAAGAATATGTTGCTTTGGAAAGGAGGCTCTGCTTTTGTTTCCATGGGAAGCAAGAGGCTATGGATTTGTTCCAGGTTAAGATGGATCAGATTTGATCAAGCTAAACCTCTTAAACCTTAACAGATGGTACCTATCAACCAGTGATAGCCAGTCTTCCCAGGACTTGACCATTATCTCGAATTTTCTCAGGATCCCCATAAGACTGCCAGCGCCCTCTATCAGCAGGAAGTAGCCTAGAAAACTATCCTCACATTACCAAAAAATGGATAATAAATGTTTGTTTTTATTTAGTTTATTGGTTACAAATTATCATTGGTTATAGTCAATCTCTTTCTAAAAGAAAAAAAGGGAATATGATATAGAAATGTATGATATAAATATGATAGGATAAAAGGGTAGATTATTGAATCTACTTTTAAAGAGCAACAACTTGCTTAAAATATTTTATATTGCCATGGATTTTAGTTTATTGATACAAATTTAAAGTTAATTTTGTTATACTGTATGTATATTTCTACTCTTATTTAAAGTATTATGTTTGTGCAGCTCATTTGAAATTGTAATGGATACTTAAGAAATACAGATTAATAATTAGTCTTCTATGATAGTCAAAATTATAGTCATTTTAGTTAAGTTTTCTTGGTATATATAGATATAATTCAATTAGGTAGGTAATCTTCAAAGACCAGAAGAATATGGCATTTAAAATGTTTTAAAAACTTAGACTTTCTTGTACAATGAGATACATCTCCTCTTGGCAGCACTGATTTACTTCAAGGAGTAAAGATGGGCATCAAAGACACTCCACATGGAGTTTATCTTATTCGTGGCAAAATTAGCCATTTGGGCAAGAAACTGTTCTTGCCTGGACTGCCTGATAAAATGTTGTATAAACTGGACATGCAGGACCCATAGGAAAATGACCACTGAGTTTGTCAAAATGGGGCAAAATGGTTCTTCAGGTTCCTGCTTCACAGAACAGACTCCCAGATATTCTACAGGATACAGATAAAAACGACTGAGAGACTCTAGGCCTATAGGCTGAAGATGGATGCCCCAATGTTGCAGAGGAATGTTGGATGACTGTCCAGGCAGGCAGCTGTCTCTGTCATTTCCAGAGTTTTGAAAGTTGCTTACAATGTATTTCCTGTTTAATTAGGTGTTATTATACCCTTCTGAGGTATTTGATGTAGTTAAAGACTAGATAGTTATAATTCTGCTTAGTTATGGTAAAAGATAAATTAGATATGAAACTTTAGACTCACAAATATATTATAGATAGAATATTTTCTTTAATTTTGTCAAATACAAATAGACTAGATATCATAACTATAATTCTTGTTTGATAACTGTTCTATTATATGTAATTTTACTGTGTTAAAGTTAAAACCTTCCGTTTTGTTTATACAGAAAGGGGGAAATGCTTTTGTACACTGGTTTAATAAAATGCTGATTGTCCAGTAGCCAGGTAGGAAGTACAGGAGGGATAGGCAGACAAGGAGAATTCTGGGAAGAGGAAGGCTAGGTCAGGAGTTGCCAGCCAGACACAGAGGAAGCAAGATGGCAAGGCAGAACTGAAAAAAAAGGGTACCAAGCCACTTGGCTAACCATAGATGAGAATTATGGGTTAATTTAAGTGTAAAAGCTAGTCAGTAATAAGTCTGAGCTAATGTCCAAGCAGTTATAATAAATATAAGCCTCTGTGTGTTTACTTGGGGCATGTGAGTAGGAAAGACTTGTCCAGACCTCCAGCTGGGCGGGACACAGGAAAACTTTCACGTACACCATACATTTTAGAGGCAGAGAGAGAAAGGAAGAAAGGGAGAAGGGAGGCCTGGTCTCAATACATAACCTTGACTTGCCTGTACTCTCCATGTAGACCAGGTATTTGGGTATCTTTCCTCTGCCTCATTAGTAATGGCCCATAGTAAGATTTGAAAAGAAAATGTCTTCCATCACAGCAGAGATTTTTTTCTTCTTAGAATTCTATATTGAAAAATTAGACAGGTCTGGTCTGTTTTTAGATAACCAATGTATGATAAACTTCACCCCATGTGCCATTTCCTAACATTTTACCTTAGGATGTGTTTGAGACAAATAGAGAAACTATAAAAAAGGAGCATGTGATATCTAGAAAATAATAGACTCTGTTCAAGAAACAAATAATGAGAAGCAAGGAGAACAGCTGTGCATGGATTTGGAAAGCAAACATTCAAGATTTTAGAAAGGTGAAGACCACCCCAATAAAAGCTTTTAGAACAAAAACTGAATTATTTTAGCATGCTTGAAATGTTTAAGAAAGGCTGAAATGGAATATTTTGGAAGTTAAGAGAATAAAGCAAATGGAATTTATCAAGGAAACTTCACAAAAATCAAATATGATCGTAATACTTTCTTTGCATATGTGTTGAACAAAATTTACATGGCATTATGTAAATATTTATATCTTATAGATTATATTTGTATATACCATATATATATATATATGTATCACTTTATGACAGAGACAGCCTAATGCAGTTACTTACCAAAGTAATTAAGCAATTTTAGTGTAAAGTTAACATAAAGCAGAAAGCGAATTTGTAGAATTTAAGGCTGACTACAAAGACAGTGATATATGCATGCTTTTGTCTTTATGAGTGTGTCCCTTTGTGCATGCATTTGGCCAAATACTCCTTTAATGCTTAATGTTAATTGTCAACTTGACAAAATCAGAGTCATCTGGTATATGGGCCTCTGGGGTGGTATACATACATGTAAATGGTAGGAGTTGTTTTAATTTGGTTAATTGAGGCAGTAAGATCTGACTACTATGGATTACAATTTTCCCTGGCTGGATCCAAGATTGTATAAATACAGAAATAAATAGAATTGAGCAGCAACCTGTATTAATCTTCCTCAGCTTCTTGACTGGTTAGAATGTTAGAAGAAACAGAAAGTTTACTCCATATCTCTAGGTTAGACAATGGGAACAAAAGATGTAGTAGAAAAAGTTTGAAATCAGAATAGATATGCTGAGAAGTTAGTAGGTCATAGAAATACAATGAGAATGGAAGAACCCAGGAAAACATTTCCTGCTTTAGTCAGCCTTGAGTTAAAGTATGCCACTTCATGTAACACAACCTAGGATTACTATATCAAGGGAAAGAATTTACCAAATAAATGAGCATGAAATGGCACACATCTTTGTTCCTAAAAATAAAACTTTTCTGAGAATACTAGTAAGGATTGTTGTCTAGTAAGGATTCAGCAATCTAGTAAGATTCATAGCTGCTGAATCTTTTGTGTTGTAGAGATCAACAGTGGGGTTAATATGTCGAAGTGCTAGCAACAGTGACTTCTACATCATAGTAGAAACAGGTGAAGTATTAATCGCAGTCTATGAATGTACAGAGACTAATTTGCCCTATATCCATGATAAGGACCAACCATAAAGGGCAGAGTTGAGAATAGCCTGGAAATTTGATCACATTTTTTTCCTGCCTCACCCTGAATATGAGAAGGTGTTATAACTTCTTGTGTAGAAATTGGATTTAGGGTTAACTGAAAATTCACTTTAAACAAGGTACAACCAGGATGAGTTAAGGACAAATCTAAAGTTCTCTCTAAAAGTAAATCAGGTACTTATAGACTAAATGATTTATAGAGAAGTACATATATGCATATGCATTCATATATCTAGGCTGAATCAGATGTGTGTGATATTTTTTGCATAAGTGTTTTGTATAAATCTTAGCTAAAGTTGAAATAAGTGGCCTTTCCTCTAAGTTCACAGTACTTGAAAGACTGCACGAGTAGTAGAAATAAAGGAGAGATTTCACACATCTCATTTGCTTTTGTAATTCATATGTAATTTAAAAGTTGAGCAAGATAAATACCCACAAAATTAATAAATGATCACAATGCAAATGAAATATTTTTGTATGCTGCTAAAAGCTCAAGCCATCAGAGGTAAATGGGAACACACAGCAGATGGAGTCAGTGTTAGAGCTGACAGTTTAGCTTGCTGCCTATGGAAATGATCTCTAATATTTGGAAAGGGTTACCTCAGATTCAATGGAAACATATTTTAGTGAGGACCAGGAGGCAAACCTAGAATGCACACCAAACTGGGAAGATCATTTGGACCTACCTTAAGTCTAATGCTTATGTGATGTTTTGTAGTAGTTCTGCTAGGCAGGCCAATTGTTTTCCTCAGATGAAATAAATGTCATGTTCATTTTTGAAAGTCAAAAGGGAGAACCAAATTAAGTTAAGTGTAATATTTCAAAAGGTCTTAGGATCTTCTTGTGCAGTATAATAAATCACCCAAGAAACAAAGGATATTCCTTTAAATTCCAGCACAGCATATAAGAATACAATGATTATCTTCTACATTATGGGAGCATAAGTAAAATAAACTATTGAATTTAAAAAGTTGAATTGAAAATTAACAATTCACCTATGAATAGCCATCACCACTCTATTTTGTTTACTAGACAATCTGATTTTAGAAACTTAAAAGTAGGGAGAAAGGAGGCCAAACTTGAGAAGCTCTTAGCACTGTAGCGATTCTTCCTCCATTAACAGGACAAATACAGACCTGACATGCTTATAACACAGCTGCTGAATTTTGCATGCTGACAACTGGACAAGCCTCTCCTGAGACAGCAAAGGAGCTAATCTGCCATAAAATTCATTTGTACATTTTATCATCCATTAGATGATGGAGACAGGGTTTTATCTAACAGTACTATTAGTGTTGAGATTTATAAAATCAAAGGCAAATTTCTCCAATAGCTCCTAGAACCATATTGATACCATGAAATGAAAACTGTACCATTCAGAAAGTCATTATAAATTTGGTACCTTTTAACTCTGTATTTACAATTGTATAGTCTACAGCAACATGGTAAAGGGATCTCAAAACATGAAATTGTCTGGGAAAAAATCACAGCTGCCATTTATGTAGAAATGTTTCAAATAACAATGATAATAATACTATCAAATTAAGCTCAAAACAGCATTTACAAAGACACTTTAAGAATGTCCTGTCTACTAGAACACAATCTTCCTCTTTGTTTGACCTGGAGATTGGCAGGACAGTACAAACCAGGCTCACTGACCCCAGGGCAGCAGCAGCAGCTTACTGAAATAAGGTGGTGAGATGGCGCATAGAAAATTGTTATGGATGACAGAGGGTTACATGGAGTAGAATCTCCCACACATAGCACTACAGTTAACTGTAATGGTTAATATTGATTTTTTTCCATTGACAAGATATAGAATTACCAAACCAGCCTCTGGGGTCCTTTGAAAATAAAAAGGAGAAAGCTAGCCAAGCATCAAGATTCACCCTTCTCTGCCTTCTGATTGTAGTCACCATGGGATCAGCTGTCTTACAACCCCATTGCCATGTCTTCCCATGCCATAAGGGACTGTAGCCTCTCAAACTGTGAGCCAAAATTAATTCTTCCAAAAAGAAAAGAGAAGTCCTGATCACCTATCAATAATCAACATTTCCAACCTAGATGGGTTGATGTGTTTTCTCTACCTCATTATCAGAAGAAAAATTTCAAGATTGTTACTTTATTTTATTTAAAATTTGATGATTAAACCCTTGAATAGGTATTTTTCTCCAAAGCAAATTATATGTGTACTATATTTGTGTGTATTTCACTCATTTAGATTCAGAAGGTCATATTTTCTATTTATATAAAGCTTTTTATAGTTAACAAAGCATTCTACAATGCAAATGATAACTGGTGGTAGATACTTTCCTCCCTTTACAGACTCTTGTCCTTCTTTTCCTTCCCTTTTTTCTAAATGGTCATTTCACATTCCAAAGTTCTTCACACTGAAAATGATTTTTAGGAGCACAAATAAGAACACAATTATCATTTGCTTGCATCAGATAACGTTATACAAATATGAACAATATATTTTAAGCACTAAAAATTAAATGCATAGTTCATGTTTATCATATTCTACCTATTACAGTTTGCAATTTTAAAGGTGCATTACTATCTTATTTATGTGTATGTGTGAATGTATGTCACAGCTGTGTGGGTGACAGCAAAAGCCAGAAGAGGGCACAGGTTGTCGAGGAACTAGTTACAGGCAGTTGTGACATACCTGGCTTGGGTGCCATGAACTGAAATGGCATTCCCTGGAAGAGCAGAGTCAGAACCACTAAGCTAACTCCGTCCCTGATGTGTCTTTAAACCAAGTCCTAATTGCATTTGATCTTAAATATTTTTATTTATATCAATATTTGTTTCCCTTATTTCTTCAATGTTTGATTCTAAAAGCACATAAAATATATATCAAGTCCACAGACTGGCTATAGAATTTCCATTAGCATATGAAGTATTTCTTTTTATCTCAGATCCATTGTATATCTAGCCACACAGATCCCTAACAAGAAAATAAAAAAAAGAACTCAGTTTTGATACACTTGAAATTAAGTAATAACTTTTATGATTAAGTAAAAAATACTATTTTTTAACATTCTTCCTCAAATTCTATCGCTCATAGGATGACTTACCTGTTTTAAGTAGCAATTTTGATAACCTGTGTTATGTAGTCCGCATACTACAAGAATAGGGACAATTGAATTCTTCTACTTAATATAAGCATCATAGTCACAGGAATCAGCTCACGTTCTGTCCCGCTTTCCTTTCCCTATTTAAAGTGACCAGCTGTGAAGTTAATGCAGAGCATGTCAGTGTATTATCAGCTGTAAAGAGGTCAAACTCCGACAGCTCTTATAAATCCAGGGGTGCTAACCAGGCCATCAAAAATGATGCTAAGACATCTCCTTTTCTGTCTACTTTACAGCCAGGTAGTTTCTTTCTTACATTGCCCATTTTTTTCAAAACTAAGAGATTATAAATTTTTATAGGAAAACAGAGAAACCAACATAAATTAAAGTTTGTGGCTATAAATGAGCTGAGTAGGAATGTGATATTTCTTTACAAAGAATTACAAATGACACTATTGACATATACATTCACTTAGCAGGAAGTAAAGCTGGCAGGCTGTATATTTTCTGAACTGGTTGTATATTGACAATCCCTGTATATTAGAGATTAAGTCCTTATTGCATAGTTGTATGTGTCAGTAAGTGAGGGATAATGGTGATGAAAGGTTCAAATCATTTGATTTCATGTCATGAATGTCTAGCTTTTGATACTTTGTGTTGAAAAAAATACATCATAGAATTCACCTATTGTGAAACCTGCACTCTGTAGTAAAAGTATTTATTTCTAAATGATAACCTTTGTGGCAAGTAATAAAACTTTGGTATCTAAAGAGTTTGTACATTTGAACAACTATTTTGTGTGCATTTTATTCCATAAAAGAATAACATTTGTAATATATTGTAATTTTTTCTGTGCTAAATATTACCTTCACTTCATTGTAGTTTTTCCTCTAAAATATTAATACAAACATTTTGTATCTATCAAAAAACATGCTTCCCATATTTCTCACCTGCTGGTAGTGGCCAGTGATATGAAGATAAAGTGATGACAAATAAGGAGGAAATAGACATGACATAAGTCACTTCTGAGCAGAACAGAGGTCTGGTTAAAGTTCTGTGTGCGCATTAAAGTGTGTGACAGAGAAAGCTGGTTGCTCCATACAATTCAGAAAACAGAGATTATTAGAGAAGAGAAAAAAGACAGGCCCTGTAGTGATCTACTTCCTCTATCTAGGACCTACATTCTAATAGCCATGCTGAGAACTCATCAATGGATTAATTTCCTGATTAAGATAGCACTCTGATGATTCAGCCATTTCTCAGTAGCCGCACCATCTGAGAACCAAGGTTCTCATCTTAGCCTTGAGGGGTGAGTGTAGTTCACCTCCAAGCCATAACACACAATTTGCATTCACCTATGACTTCCATTGAAAACCAGTTCCCAGTATCAGCTATGAAGAGGGTGGAAACTCCACCTGACTAAGGTGTCTAGAGACCAGGACTATGGGAAATGACGAGGATTAGAAAACATCACTGAAGTGGAGACTTCTTTTTTGAAAGCCTATGACTTCCTAAGAAGAAGAGGCAGAAACATATAAAACATACATACATACACACACACACACACACACACACACACACACACACACACACACACATAAGCACAGATAATAATTTCCTCTTAACATGTGGCTTCCATCCCACAAATCTGCTAGCAACAATTCCAATAGAGATTTTGACTCCAAACCATGGAAAGCCATGAGGCCATGAGTCAAGAAATATACTGACAAGGTAATGCAAATTTGACTAGCTACCGAATATTTGTTAAGAGTTCTAATTGAAGCCTAATGCTTCCTCTGATGCTTTCTCTGAAAATCATTGCTGCTTTGATTGTTAATATATAAATATATAATATTGTATATAAGGGCCACTATAAAATTTTTCAAAATTAAAATCATAAGTATTACACATGTGTTCTTTGCTATAGAGATTACATGAGAGTGGGGATGTTAAAACATGATTTATTATGAAGATTGGGAAACAATTACGAAAATCAAGGGGTAGGAAACAGGGACTTCATGCATAAATGAACCTAGTTGAGCAATACTAGGATATTCATGGTCCACTTGTCATATACTTTTATCTTGCCTTATGTTTTTATCCTTGAAGCACTGATGTATTAATTAGGCTTCTTTATTTCTATACTCATTTATTAATCATAGTTTATGGGTGATGGGAACTCAGCTGGAACTTATTGATATTTTGTTAGATGGCACTAGACTAAAACAAGCATGGGCTAAGTAACAGACCCCACCTCAATATGACTTGGATGCCTGTTGCACAAATCCTAAATGGTCTTATAATAAAAGCCCAGAGCCAGATATCAGGATGAAAGCTGAAAGATCAGAGAAGCAGAGCAAACCACAGCCACCACCTCTTACCTCACCAACTCCTCAGCCTGACAGAGCCTCTGCAAGAGAGCGGATTCCTGTCTCCTCCCGCCTTATATTCCTTTCTCTATCCAGCCATATCACTTCCTGTTTCAACCTTCCTAGTGCTAGGATTAAAGGTGTGAGCCACCATTGCCTGACCTCTGTGGCTAACTGTATAGCTGGCTCTGTCCTCTGACCTTCAGGCAAGCTTTATTTCTTAGATTACAAATATCACCACAGACTTCTTAGTTTTGCCTGGAATTGGTCTTTATGCAACGAGAAAGAAGGGGTGTGCAGGCTGATAAATATATGCAAGAAGAGGGTTTTGCTAATTTTACTGTGTCTTTCTATGTGATCTAATATAGTCTAATATGTGATGTGCAAACCAGGGTTGTATTCATACCCTTCCATCTAGAACAGCAAAGAGCGGGTATAACTGACAACTTCCAGAGCCACAACCCAAAAAGGACTTTACCAGAAAGTAAGAAAGGCATTACAGACAACCGAAGTAAAAGAGCTGTGACTAACCCAGAGTGTGGTAGCAAGGGAGGAGTCATTTTGATTAGATGTGCATAAATGTATCTTTACTTTGGTATATTAGTGTCCCAATATTATTTTCCTATTTTAAAATACATTTTTGTAGAGACAAGGAATAGTTTACTTAAACACTTGACATGGTAACTTTGTTTCATTCTGTTGTTAAGGATACCACTTCACCACCTTCCTTCTCTGTCTGATGTCTGCTAATCATACTGTGATGTTTTCCTTTCCAATAAAGATATAACACAGATGTGTAATTTTTTTCATTGCATTACATGTTGTTTAAGGTCTGGAGCCACATCTTTCTAGTCTTTCTGTCCCCCAGCATCCTCCATGATGCCCTGGGAAAATGAAACACTTAATACATAGCTCTCCCTGGTCCTTTATTTGATCACATCACGTACAATGTACACACTCTCTTTCCCCCTAGAAATACAGCTAGCTCCTAGGAGCAGACTCCTGCCTTGTCTCTAAGAATATATAAGGTAATGTTTTTATATATTAGACATGTAACAAACTTTTGAATGAGTTTGTTTTGACTTTCCGTTTAGGTGATCAGGTGTCCATTCTATACTACTTTCTGCTCACTAGAATCTGATTCATCACAGGGTTTGCCACATCAGATGCCCTTCTGTGTATCTGTTTGTTCTGTATCCTCCAGATAACATTTACATGTTCTTTAGACTAAGAGAGGGCTTTATGTTAAGATCATTGCAAACACAGAGTCATTAAAACTGAAATATAGTTAGTGTCAGTTATATTTTTAGTTAAGGAAAAACTTTTTTCCCCCCTAGTTTCAAATTCCTAAAGCCTCCTCCTTTCCATTCCCGCAACTATAAACCTGCTAACGCTCTAATTTTGATTTGTTTAAAGGGGGGAAAAGAGGGTGAAGAGTTCACGCTGTCATTTTTATATGCCACAAATAAAATAACTCTGCCTCTTTTTCGGCACATGCCAAGGTATGAAAGCCTCTCAGATTCCTGACAGAACTGTCGTTGTTTACCATCAGCGCTCTCCTATTTGTGAGCCTTGTCACTCCAGGCAGCAGGCTGGCGCCCTGCCTGGAGCTGACATGCAGATGGGAAGCCTCCCCTGTCTCCTATCCCGAGATAATTCCTGGGGAAAGTGTGCTCCCTAGCGTTAAGAATGGCTCCACTGCTGGACTCCTCCAGCCTGACAGACAGGAAGCAGGTCTCTGCAGCTCTGTCCTGCTTCACACTTCGCCCAGGTTTTGCGTGGGCCTTCAGCATCCTGAAGCCTGTGCGCCCAGCTGGACACCCCAGGTGGTCAAAGGCACCAAATACCACTTTCCACGACTTACCTAGATGCCAAATTGCTTGGTCTTCGAGTAGATTGGTATGTTTATGAAAATACCAACTCCAACTTATGGCCTGGCAGCATGAAATCCCATTTTTTTTTCTTTCTCTAAGTCCCTTAAAAATATTTGCACAGAAGAGAAGCAAAAGTGTATCCTTTTTGTTTATTTTTTTCGCATAAAATCAGTGTTTTTAATACATTGTAATTTTTGGTACATTGTTTCATCTTAAAAGGAAGGGATAAATCATGAATACATTAATTATTAAAAGACAAAACTGAAGTGTGCAATCTTTTCTTTTAAGCTGACAGCTACATAATAAATGTATTTTCAAGGAAAGATTGTATTTTATTAGAATAGCAATAGAAAATATTATCTAATGGCAAAATTTTATTTCTTTTTTTGTTAGAAAAAAATAATGCCTGATCTTTGGGATGCTTCATTCCCAAAACAAAAGTGGAGTCACTTGCTCAACCTTGTATTTACTTGTTCAACTGTATGTCGAGAGGGATGCTCCAGCTGAGCACGTCTGAACTTTACTTCGACATTTTAATACCGACACATTTAACAGCTAAAATAATTCCAAACAGTCTTAAAATGATCGGAAGGTATCATCATGTATGGTCAATCATTAAGAAGTCACGGTAATAAGGGTCAGAATTTCAGAAATGCTTTAGAAAGTCTATTTTCTCAAAACACACACTCTACTATATACAATGTATGTTGCATCATCAAGAATGTTTAATATTTTAGATAACAAAATGCTTAAATTTATTAAAGTAAGAAAAACAATGAAATAAGTAAAATTTCCTATTCTTATAACCAATCCCCTTTTACTTTTTCTCTTCATTTCCTTCTTTCTTTCTTTCTTTTTTGTTTTTCGTTTTTTTGTTTGATTTTTAACAAATGGGTACATTTATTTATTGACAAAATAAAATATAATCAGATAAAGCAAAAACCATCAGATCAAGTCTGAACAAGGCAGTCCAATGGAAGGAAAAGAGTCCCAAGAGCAGGCACAAGAATCATAGATCCATTCGTTCACACACTCAGGAGTCCCATGAAAATACTAAGGTGAGAGCTATCAGACATGCAGAGGACCTGGTATAGACCCATATAGGTCTTGTGCTTCTTGCTTCACTCTCAGTGCGTTCACCAAGCTTTACTTAATTGATTCAGGGGACTTGTTTCTCTGGCTCTTACACTCTTTTGCCTCCTCTTACATGGGGTTCCCTGAGCTCTGAGGGGAGGGATTTGATGGAGACATCCCATTTAGAGTTGTGTACCCTGACTCTCTCTCCCCATAATGACTGGCTGTGGGTCTCTGCAGCTGTTCCTGTCTTCTGCAGAAGGAAACTTCTCTGATGATAACTGAATAGTAATGGCATTGATCTCTGAGTATAGCAGAATATCATTAGGAGCCATTTTATTGATACTTTTTTTTTTTTTAGACAAATAGTGTTTAGTTTTACCCTAGGTCTCTGAGTTATCTAGTTCTTGGTCCTTGGTCACCCAAGCAAAGTCAGCTATGGGTTCTGTCTCATGGAGTGGGCCTTAAGACAACTCAGACATGGGTTGTCTTCTTCCACAAGTTCTGTGCCACCATTACTCCAGCATTTCTTGCAGGGAGGATGAACTGTATGTCAAAGACCCTGTGACTGGGTTGATGTATACATTTCTCTTTGGGGAGCCTGCAGAGTATCTTTCCACACCAAAGACACTAGAATATAGGGAAGAAGGCTCCATATAGACACCAGCTCAAGTTCTCCCTGTTCAATGAGCTGCGTGGGTATTGTTCTTAGCAATAAGACCCCACTGTCAGTTTGCACAGAGCAAACCATTGTCTAAAAAAGGACTGGGTTGTTTAGGGATTTCCATGGGACCCTCTTGGACAACAATTCTATTGAAAGGAACCAAATTCCTGTAGCTGGAGTTTTCTCCAGTCCTGCCCAGCCCCATGGACCCCACAACCGCTTATAAAATAATTGCTCAGAAGCTCATATTAATTAAACTGCTCAGCCATTAGCTCAGGCCTACCACTATCTAGCTCTTACACTTAAACTCAGCCCATTTCTGCTCATCTGTATTTGTGAAGTGTTCCATGGCTCTACCTGCTGCCTTTACATCCTGCTCCCTGGAGGGCAGGCTGGCGTCTCCTCCCCTCAGCCTTCCACTTCCCAGACTTCTACTCTCTCTTTGTCCCGCCTATACTTCCTGCGTGGCTACTGGCCAATCAGTGTTTTATTTATCAATCAATCATCCACAGCAAATCCCACTACTGGAAGCCTTGTGTGGTGACAAGAGATAGCCAGTTGAGACTCCATATCCCCCATTATTAGGAGACCTCACTGGGATCACCTTCATATTTTTAGGAGGTTTCTACTGCGCTAGGATTCCATACCACCCCTCAAATGACCCTCAATTCCAGCTTCCCCTCCCCACATTTCCTCCCTCAATCCTGCCCTCTCTCTCCTTCCCCAACTGATACTACCATTCCTGTCCCCACACCCGCCAGTCTACCTGTAAAATCTATTCTATTCCTCCCTTCTGGGAGATCTGTGTATCCCCCTTAGTCCCTTCTTTTTTACGGAACGTTTCTGGCTCTACTGACTGTAGGTTGGTTATCATTTATTTAATGCTCAATATCCACATATAAGGGAATGCACACCAAATTTATATTGCTGGCTCTGGGTCAACTCAGGATGATTTTTTTTCCCATTTCCATCCATTTGCCCGAAAATTTCATGATGTTATTTTTTAAGAGCTGAGTGATACTCCATTGTGTAAATTCACCACATTTTCTTAATTAAGAAATTATTTATTCATTTTACATACCAACCACTGATCCCTCTCTCTTCCCTGCTTCCCCCTCCAGCCTTCCTCCCTGCCCAACCCACAAGACAGTTGTGTAACCTGGTCTGTTCAAGGGGCCCCTGGCAGTGGGGTCAGGATTTATCCCTAGTGCATGAGCTGACTTTTTGGAGCCCGTTACCTATGGTGGGACACCTTGCACAGCCTTGATGCAAGGTAAGGGGCTTGGACCTGCCTCTACTGAATGTATCAGGCTTTGCTGACTCCCCAGGGGAGGGCTTACCTTTTTAGAGCACTACATTTTCTTTATCCATTCTTCTCCTGAAGGACATCTAGGTTGTTTCCAGTTTCTGACTATTAATATTTTAGATAACAAAATAGTTAAATTTACTAAAGTGAAAATAACATTGAAATAAGTAAAATTTCCTGACTCTTTACAACCAATTCTGCTTTCTGAAAACTCCAGGGAAAAAAATACAATGAAATAACTTCATACAGAAGTGTGGATGTTAAATACTGAACAAAGCAAAGATAGAAAAATGAATGATGTTAGGTTACTTGACTAACTCAAGGTATTGTTTTTAAATTACATTATAACAAAAAAACTTGCAAATAACAGACATTGCACAGAAATTTTGGTTATTACTGAGACAATTTCTAGAAATTTCATCTTCAAAGTTATAAATCCTCTTATCTTAGTGTTTATATGGAATTCTCAAGACCCCAGAAGCAACCTTTACATTATACAACTGTGTTCATACATCATCAAACTATTAACCTATTGTAATCACTAGAATTCAGTATAAGACAACTGTTCCATGTAATCACTGTTAGATATTTATCTGGTTACTATAAAGTATTCAGTCAAATGGTATCTGGTAAAAGTCACAGTTCTGAGGCTTTACATTTGGTGACAAGCATGAAGAACTCTTAATAGTAGATAATACAAATAGTATGTAAAATACTTGTCTATTCAAAAGGAGGCCAAGTATCTTACCAGTACCTAATATTCATTCTTTGCTCTGTTCTAATGTTCCCAGTTCAAAACCTCTGTTCTAATGTTCCAAGTTCAAAACGTTGATCATGGAGAGTGAAAGATATTCTTATGTTTAAATGCCTAAGTATTTGTACTGTGTACATATCAAGTTTCTTTTTCTTTTTATTCAAAAGGTATTGACTTAGTTAAGCAAGATAAGTAGGTTCTAAATATCTGGTGTACAGCTCTGTACTTATAACAAACAATATGATATAGAAGCAGATATGAAATTTGAGCATTACAATTTAGACTTAATGGAATTTAATATTGCTAGCTAAATTATAATGCATGTAACTTGGAATACTGGAGATATATGAAGGTCATCATATTTTATTATATACTTAGAGATTTCTTAAGAGATTAGATCTCATGTTAGTTGTTTATTTGAAACAAAATTTAAAATTATAAAAAGCTAAATACAATAAAGTAAGCTGGGATCTTAAAAATGGCCATTTTTACTAAGTTATAGATAATCATAGCAGATAGAATGGTAGGAATTCTTTAAGCATTTATCAATTGCCTTCTCTGTGCTGGAGAAGATGGGATTACCAAATACACCAGGATCAGCTCTCCTTTTTAACCTACACAACAGAGAAGAGGAGCCTGTGACTCAGTAGGAATATCAGAGGAGGAGAAAGATTTACTGTAGCCTGACTCCTCCTCCAGGCCCACTAAGGGTGGGAAGAGGTAGAAAGTGGAAACAAGAAAGATTGATTGCTGTAAGAGAAGAGGTAACTCCACTGTGCCAGCAGAAGGCCAACTTCCTCATGCTAGAAAGTAAAGTACTTACATTTCTTGAAATGACTGTGCCATTTTTTTGTGAGTGAGATAAGAGGAAATTATCACACAAGTGTTCTCTTCTTTCAATATTGGGAAGAATTTCAAATCTGGAACAAGGACTTTTACTTGTTAAATAGCTTATGCTAAATACATTAGCTTCTTAACTATGAGAACTGATTTTAGTTCGACAGCCTTCATAAATTCTAGGAAAATTTAAATTACATAATTTAACAGTTAAAGGGAATTGGATTTGTGTTTGCTGCTTTCAACTTCATTTTTAAAATGTGCATTATTTGATTTTTACGTTTATAACCTTTAAACAAGTGTAGTGAAACTAGTATTTTAGTTTGCATTGAGTATCCACAATTGCATATGAAAATAACATAAAACGTTCTTTATCTCTCTTCAATATTCCAAGTTATTTGCATTATAATTTAGCTACCAATATTAAGTCCCATTAAAATCTGCACAGTAATGCCCAAATTTTACATGTACTTCTATGTCATATCCATATGTTACCAAGGGAAATTTCTGCCAAAATTGAGACTGAAATTGTTTAAACATTTCCTGTTAGGAAAAGATAAGACAGCTCTCAGAATAGGCAATTGTCCTTGCCTGCTGACACAGATCAATTGGCCCCAGCTGTGAGGAAGATTCGGGGTGCAGATTATGAACAAGGCTGAACGTGTCAGTTTCCAAATTTGAGATGATTTAAAACTTGGAAGGATAAGTAATATAACAGTTGATGACAAAATTGAGATTCAGGTTATCTGAAAATACTTGAATGCTGGATGAATACCAAGGATATGGAATTTGATAAAGATGAATCTCAAGTCACTCTTTGGATTTAAATTGAAAAAAAGGAATGCAAAGCAATGAACAAGACAGACAGCAGTTCATGGTTACTGCATCTGACTTGGCTATAACTCAATAATCACCCACGGTGCCAAGAGGATGCTGAAAGGAAAAGCATATGGCATATTAAGAAAAGTCAAATATGCAGAATTGTGGGATGTATAGCTTCTTGGAAGATTTAGTACAAATATCTGAAATACTGATCTTGATATATGAGCAGGAAGTAGCTAGACACATATAGCATTTTTATAGGAAATCTGGTGAAAGCTTTAAATGTTAACAGGAAGGGATAGTTTCTGCAAACATAAGGATATACCTTTGTTCCAGCATGCTGTGTATCTGCTTCATTGGAATTAGATGTCATCATCACTGTCTTGAGTTAGAGTAACTGTGATCACCCGTGTGAAAACCTCAAGGTGTCAGACCTCAGATCTGTTAATATGGAGGGATATGAATGCCCCATAAGGCGTGTGAGAATGACAGGAGCCAGACAGCTCAGAGCTCAGGAGCCTTCATGAGATCCTCACTAGGCCACTCCCCTTGTAGAGCTTATGTAGGAGGTGGAAGCTTGATTGGAAGGGGAGCTTTGTGCCTGTCAGTCTACCCATAAGTTTCCAGGAGATACTTTTCATGCATCACTTAGGACTCTTCAACTGTACAGTTTCCCGTAAGTTGCCAACTGAACTTCCTGGTGCTGTAGCTGCCTTTGAATCACCCATGTTCCTGTAAGTGACCCCAGTAAACTCAATGAGTCATCACTGAGTTGGACTTTCATAGATGCTTCTCTTTATCATTGCCTTAACTAGAGGGAATAGTCTCCTGATGGAAAGCATAGGGAAACACTTCAATGAATAGACCTGAAAATTAGTAACAAAATAGTTTGTAGAACTTGCCACAAAGTAAACATGTCTCTGAGAATCAAAAATAAAATAAAATAAAGAATCATATCACACACAAGCTATGAAAAATGCACAGACTTTTCAATAAGGTAATGGCCTGTCAGTGATAGGAAGTACAAGGAATCAGTGGAAGAATGTTCCAAGTGCTTAGTGGTTATTCCAGCATCTCCCATGCTGCTTCTAAGATTCTGTGTACTTCACAGACATTTCAGGTTTCATGTGGTTATTTATGTTTTTCCATCACACACACACACACACACACACACACACACACACACACACACACACTCACTCACTCACACACTGGAGGTACCATGGCATATTAAAGGACAATTTGTAGGAGGCAGATATGTTTTTTTCCTCCACCATGTGGGTCCTGGGCATCAAAATCAGGTCACCAGGCTGCCAGTTCATTTCTCCCTTAGCCATTTCACTGGCCTCTATTTCTTTTATTAAAGAAATGTCTTGGGAAGGACATCGAATATGTGGAAAAAAAGTAACCCTCCAGTACATAATTCGTAAGAATGGAAAATTCCAGAATAACTATGATTAATTAATTTGAAACCTGTAATATTTATCACAAAATAAGAAATACAGGAAGAGGAATTTTCCTGCAGTCATATTTACATCTAAGCAGTACTGTGTTTCACTTCATCTAGAAATTTCCTCAGTCTTCTCTCTGATTGTGAAAGACCAAGTTAGGAGAATCTCTGAAAGCTTATGGGTCAACCACCCTGACATACACTGCTGTAAACAACAAGAGAACCTGTCTCAAACATTGGACAGTAAGGATAGACACCCAAGGCTGTCATCTGACTGCCACACACAGGCCATGGCAAACAGGCATGTGTATTTACCCATATAAACAAATACACACACGTACAGACACTCATAGATGTTTTAAATTACTGGGTGAATATGCCCTGAGATAAAATATCCTAACTGTTGTTGGTAAAATGCCCCCAGACAGCATTGAGTAACTCAATGGTGAAATCCAGACAGACAAACAGTATGTTGATACACACAGGTTAAAATATTTTAACAGTTTTTACTGCCAATATCCAACTGTGTCTAAAGGATTATGTTGATCCAAGTGGACCATGAGGTTGGCTCAGACCACTGAAGGGTGTGTCTTAAGATAGAGGTATTTTGGACATTCTGCAATTGCCTCAGGTGAAAAGGGCTGGGTTGTGCATAATTTATGAACTGATTACCATACACCCTACATCCACTTCTGCAGCCTTCAGGCTATCCGGTGTTACCTTATTTTGTGCCTTATTTAAATGCACCAACTTTCTCTTCTCTGGGCTTGGTTTCACCATCATGCATAAAATATGTTCAATGAAATAAATGAAGTAAAAAGGTCATCAAAAGGGAATAAATAATAATATGATAATGATATTTAAGGCTTCAGAGTAAACAAGTACATAATTTTCTTCATGGCAAAGAAAATATTTTATGTAAGTGAGAAATATTTTCTGATGCCCTGTTGTTTCTTTTTCTTTTTCTTTTCCTTTTTTTTTTTTTTTTTTTTTTGGACAGGGTTTCTCCATGTAGTTTTGTGCCTGTCCTGGATCTCACTCTGTAGACCAGGCTCGCCTTGAACTCACAGAGATCTGCCTGGCTCTGCCTCCTGAGTGCCGGAATTAAAGGTGTGTGCCACCACTATCCTGCAAGAATTTTTGCTAAATAAAGTATTTAGTTACTAGCATTAAAAAAGTAAACTGATTAATAGAAGTATATTGAGAAATAAGCCTATGTGGATTGATAAAATTACCAAAAACTTTGCTTTGTTGAGACTTGATAATTCAATTTGAACTCAATCTTTGTTGAAGAATAGAAACAAATTGCTTTTTATCCTTCCTCCTTCTTTTGTCAATGATCATGCAAATATGACTTTGGACTCCACTGACGGCCTAAATTCGGCTGTGTTAGAACATGATAGCTGCCAATTTTATGCTTCTGCACACTTTTCTGTATGCTTAAGTTCAGTAAGGGCCTGGTAAAGTCCAGGAGAGCAGCACCTTCCATCCAAAGTCTACTCCCGTTGGTGTCAAGAACCTTTCTCTAGGAGCCCCAAACTCCTGAAAATTAAATAATGACTGAAAGAGAAGGTTGTGTACAATCAAAATTTGTAATTGTGGTTAACAGATGAATTCATAAGTGCTACCATGAAAGATTCATAAAATAAATTGGAGTATCTTGAGTTTTTCTTTTTGTTTGTTTGTTTTTTCTGATTTTTGTTATTAGTTTCTAAGGTTCCTCACTTTATTTGTGATATTGATATAACACTGTCTAGAGCATGTTCATTAATACAGCTAAGAGGATAATTGTTTTAAAGGAAAAGTATAGATGCTTATACATGGTTTTCATTTTTTGTTTGGGGTAAGAGAACTCCTTTTTAAATAATTATTTTTACTTAGAATACAAGGAAATGTGTTTCATTGGGACATTTTCATGCATGAATTTATACCTTTTTCTTTGTTTGCTTGCTTGCTTGCTTTGCTTCGAGACAGGGTCTCATTAAGTAGAACAAGCTGGTGTTGAACTCAGAGTTATGCCTGCCTCTTCCTTCAGAGTGCTAGGAATGTTCAGTGCCACACCAGATCAAACTGTTCTTATCATTATCCCCCCAACGGTTTACCCCTCTTGCTGGTTGTCTTCCTCCCCGCAATATAGAATATAGTTCCCCATTCTGCCTCTCTCTCTCTCTCTCTCTCTCTCTCTCTCTCTCTCTCTCTCTCTGTGAGAAATATCTGTAGTTTAGTTTCCTACATTGTGTTAGTCTCCCTTTCTCCCTTTGTTCCTTCAAGAACACTCCAGTTTACTTGACAATAGCAACATGCCCAGGCAACATGATGCACATCCTCCTAGACTTGCTAAAGGCTATTGGTATTTATGTGACCCAGCTTTGTCTAATGGGATATAATAGTGGACCACTATGGGAAAGAGGTAGGCAATTAAAAGGAGATGAAGACACTTTAGGGATCCCTGATATCAGTGCAAGCACTGAATTTTAAGCAACAGAAATAGACATACTGTGTTTGCTTAGGGCAGAAAAATTTCTGTGGTACACATTCAACCATAATACATTCCTGAAAATATGTAAGGTATATAAAATAGAAAAAAATACCCTCAATGTGGCTTGCTATACAAAATACCATTGACTACCTGGTTCTAACAATAAAAATTTATTTTCTCAAAATTCTAGCTGCTAGAAATCAAAGGTCAAGGTGAGAGCTTTTATCCATCTTTCATTTGACTGCCTTCCTTTGGCTTACAGGCTGCTCTCTTCTTCCTATATGGTCATTGCACTCCTTGCTCACCTGGACAAAAAATAACCTATCTGATGTCTCTTCTGGAAAAAGACATAATTTCAGGAAGATGGCTCACTTTCAAGAACTTGTTTAACTAATTGCTTCCCATGACCCCACATCCAAGTCCTATCACATCAGAGCCATGGTTTCATCATATGGTTTTTGTAGATGTCAGGGCAAAATGTTCATATTAAAAAATATGCTCAATGGCTATAGAGCCCACAGTCAAATTCCTCAAGACATATCGATGAGCAAAATCCCTCTGACACTTTTTCATGTCCTATTAATTTATTCCTTTTAGTCACAATTAAGCACATGATTTACTAGCTCAAATTCATTGAACATCCAATTGATATCACAAATTCCTTCTTCCGCCTGACTAATAATCCCCAGCTCTGACTCATTTATAATATGTTTATGAGACTCTCAGCTAAATCACCATCTCAGCCTTGTTTCTTTCCTTGATTTTTCTAAGGAGGAACAAACACATTAGCAGAATTAGGCACACAAAACATGGTAAAGCTCCAAAAGGGTATGTTACACAAAACAGACTTCAAGTTCTTTTATCCAATTGTATAGAGAGTTAAGGATAAAGTCCACAGCTAAATTCCCATGGACACTAGAAGAGGAAGCAAACTCCCTGTACTATCAGCACACTGAGGGGGAGTATCCATCAGCATGTCCTGATTGGCACTGCTAAAATCTGCTAGGGGCTCAATGTGAATTCTAAGGAAGTAAATAATTTGCCACTGTTTTGCCTTATTCCATCTTTTCTGAAGGAGCTTGTTTTGCCCTGCAAGGCTGCATAATTAGGATATTTTGGCCAAAGGCCTGGTTACCAGGTGTCTTATACTTCAAGGCCTAATTGCCATAAGGTGTGGCTACTAGATGTTTTGAGAATTAAGGAAATCTTTACACTTGTCTGTACCTTGCACCTTGAACCATAGTGTCCTTGAGAGGGGGAGGTCTTTTGCCTCTCCCCTTGCTAGTCTATAAAAAACGCATGAGGAATAAACTCGAGGCTATGGTGGTATTGACCCAGAGCCATCACAATGCTATTCTGTATCTCTGTTTTTTCTTCTATGTCTCTGTTTTTCATATCTATTATTTCTTAATCCCACTCCTCCCTTCAAGACTGTTCGATAGTTGGACGGGACTCTACAGTATTTGGTTCTACCCTAAGTCTCTGGGCCATCCAGCCTCTGGGCCCTGGCACTACAGGCAGTGTCACGGGTGAGTTCACTCTTACGGTTTGGGTCTGAGGCTGGACCAGTCATTGGTTGGCTACTCCCACAATCTCCATGACACCTTTACATCCCCTACCCTGACTCACAACTCCTCACTCACCAACCCCCACTCATTATTCCCCATACCCTACCCCCTGTTGTTCCATCCTGTAGGCATGACAGACTGTAGGTCAAAGCTTGTGTGTCTGGGACAGAGTCCATATCCATCCACTAAAGCTCTTCTTCTCTCAAGCAACAGAGGGTTCTCAGCTATTGAGTACCCACAGCTACTGGTCTTGGCCTATGAGACTCTTGCTACTATGTCCCACTGGCAGATGTGGAAGCCTGAAGAGTAATATTCCTGATGCTCTTTCCTCTGAACTTGTTTCTTCCTTCACCCTGTGGCTTCCATCCCCAACTCTCCATGGGGGAGAGAGAGATAAGACAGTAGAGGGGAAAGGTGCAGACTCACCCTCCTGAGCAACTGAGCTTCATTAAAAGGGCCTGTGTGGTAAGGATAAGTCTTCATGCCCTGCGATTTTATTCTTGTGTGGGAGGGGTTACTTTACCTTTTCCATGGGAAATCTTCAAGGCTGATGTTTTAGTTTCATTGTTGTTATGATTAAAAAAAGAAACACTCTCAACAAAAGCAGCATATAAAAGCAAAGGTTTATTTTAGCATATAGGTCGCAGTCCATCACTGAAGGAAGTCACAGTGGGAACTCAGAGCAGGTACCTGAAGAAGGAACCATGGAGGAAGAGAGTTTGCTGGCTCACTCTTTGACTTGCTTGGTGGTTCATGCTCAGCTTATACAAGCTAAGAACTCTTGCCTAGTGATGATGCTTCCCACAGTAAACTCAGTCTTCCCATATAATTAGTAATGAATACAATATGGAAAACTAGTGCAGTAGAAACTCCCAGGATTCTACAAGAGTGACCCTAGCAAGAACTCTTAACAATGGAGTGGCCAACCAAAGACTGGGCTAATTTGAGGACCATACCACAAGAAGGAGCCCATGCAGGATAAGGCCTGGATGACCAGGAACTGGAGACTGGATAGCCCAAAGATATAGGATAGACAAAAATATAAAAATAAAAAAATAATCAATAAGATGATTCCTAATAATATTATGATATAATCGTAGGTCAGTGCCTAGCCCAATTGTTATCAAAGAGGTTTCCTCTGGCAGGTGATGGGAGCGGATACAGAGACCTGTAAATGGGTGTTTCCTATCCCTATCGCCCAGTCTCAAATAAACACACAGGCTTATATGGATTATAAATGCTTCACCAATAGCTCAGGCCTATTACTAACTAGCTCTTACATTTTCAGTTAACCCATATCCCTTATTTACTCTCTGCCACATGGCGGTGCCTTTATTAGCATGGTGTGTTCATCTCCTGCTCCCTCTATATCTGGCTGGTGACTCCTAACTCTACCCTTTTCCTTCCCATCATCCTTAGTTTGGTCACCCTGCCTATATTTCCTGCCTGGATACTGGCCAATTAGTGTTTTATTAAACCAATTCAAGTGACAAATCTTTTTTTTTTGTTTTTGTTTTTTTTTTGTTTTTCGAGACAGGGTTTCTCTAAGTAGCTTTGCGCCTTTCCTGGAGCTCACTTGGTAGCCCAGGCTGGCCTCGAACTCACAGAGATCCGCCTGCCTCTGCCTCCCGAGTGCTGGGATTAAAGGCGTGTGCCACCAACGCCCGGCTGACAAATCTTTTCAGTATACAAGAGGATTATTCCACAGCAGAGACCCACAGCCAAACATTAAACAGAAAGACACCAGGAGAATATGGTTGACAAAATCAACTAAGCAGGGCTCACAGGGGCTCACAGAGTCTGCAGAGGTCTATGCTAGGTCATGTTTGGTTGATATCTCTGGGAGACCTGCTCTTTTCTGAAGGGAAAAGGAGGAGGGGGAGTGAAAGGAATGGATGGAGGGGGAACTGGGGTCAAGACATATTGTATGAGAGGAGAATAAAAATGTTTGCATACTATGTCATTTAGTGAACATGTGGAGATTTTATGTGCATTAACCTTTTTATGAAATCTTTATTACTAATTCCTTATCTGACACTGGGATGATGGTTCAGCTGATAAAGTGCTTGCACAAAAAGCATGATGACCTGAGTAAATTTTTAAAAGGTGGGAATGATGGCACAGACTTATAATCCCAGTTTTGCAGATTTATCTTTGAGATTTACTGACCAGCCTTCCTAGTCTACTTGGTAACCTACAGGCCAATGAAGACCCAGTCTCAGAATATGGTGGACAGTACCTGAAGAGTAAAAACCAGGGTTGCTTCTGGCCTCCATGAATGCATGTTTAACCATACACATACAAATTTTCATCTTATGAACCTATCTACTCTCTACTATTGATGCACTATTAACCTGCAGAGTCTCTTCCAAACAGCATAATGCTACATAAATATTCTTTTTCACACTTTGCTTCATTGGCCTAGAATGAAGGATATTTTAGGCAGTGTCAATGTCATAATATGTCCTCAGTGCCATGTGCTTTGATTGTCATTCTCCACACTAATTAAGTAAGCTTTAACGAACACATAAGAAGCAATGGTAGACTTCATAAAATAGCATTAGTATATAGAATTGAACAATCCAAACATGCCATTTCTCTCTTCCTATTTCCAGTGAAAACAAAGACAACAATCCACATGGTTTGCTGACAATGTGGTCAATGAAAATATATTAAAAGAAAAATAGCCACCACTAAATAAATAGTTTTATTTTCTTAGAATAACCACTTATCCTTTACATAGAAAAGGTTGAGGCAAAAACTCCCTCAGGTTCTGCAAAACAAAATTCCTTATTTAATCTCAGGTAATAGGGAATATTATATTTACCATGCATTAAGGTGACCTCTGACCTAATCCACATAGATATAACATTCCATAGTCTCAGATATGACTGAAGTATCATGTTTTGAACACATTAGTAGGAAGGACAACTTTAAGACAATGTCTGCTATAGCAACATGGGCTCTGAAATCAACTACAGACAATTGGGAAATTAAGCAGATCTTGAAGCTCCCTATTAAAATCATCTTCTCAGAAGTCCAAATGCTTTCACAAGTCAATAAAATCACATATCTCACACAACTCACAATCTTATTATGAGAGATAGCACTTAGTCTAATATGAGGCCAAGGAACATTCTGTTCTTTGATTGGAAAAAAAAAGCCTTCTAAAAGTAACTACTCTAGTCACCTCTTTTTGACTAACTTCTTCTCTATCATTATTCAGTCAAAAGGGACTACCCTTTTAACTTGTAACAGTGCATCTGTCTCAACTCAAGTCCTAGCCCCACCTCATTATAGCCCAATGTCTATATCATTACCTGAAATTATATCTTATATATATTTGCTGGTTTGTCAAAAAAGTTGTCAGTACATCTAATTGAATAAGTCTCATTAAAAAAAAAACATGTCTTTTCTTTTCTTGAATAACTGTACAATCTCAGAATACAGATTAATGACATATCTGTAGTTTTTTTTTTAAAAAAAAAACTATTTACTTTTTTTTGGGCGGGGGGGGGGAGGGGGACTACCAAGCTCCCAAGCAAATGCACAAAGGCTTAATTTTACTTATAAATGCACAGTCTTAGCTTGGCTTATTTATAGCCAGCTTTTCTTAACTTAAATTATCCCATCTACCTTAGCTTCTGGGCTTTACTTTTTTTCTATTTTTGTATACCTTTCTTTACTCAATGGCTAGTTGTGTAGTTGGGTGACTGGCCACTTGTGTCCTCCTCTCCTCTTTCTCCTTCCTTGATCTTTTCTTCGCAGATTTCTCCTTCTACTTATTCTCTCTGCCTGCCAGCCCCACCTATCCTTTCTCCTGCCTCATTATTGGCTGTTCACCTCTTTATTAGACCAATCAAGTGTTTTAGACAGGCAAAGTAACACAGCTTCACAGAGTTAAACAAATGCAATGTAAAAGAATGCAACACATTTTGCATCATTAAACAAATGTTCTACAGCATAAATGAATATAATAACTCTTAAAATAATATTCCACAACACACACACACACACACACACACACACACACACACACGTATATATTCTGTAGTAAATGAATAAATAGATGAAATAATGAATGAGAAATCCTAAACATATTAATTATAACAATAACAATATGGTGATGGAGAGATAGTTCAGCAGTTAAAAGTGTTGCTATTCTTGCTAAAGACCAGGTATCCTTTCCCAGAACCCATATAAGGTGGCTTACAACTGTCTGTAACTCTACCTCACATGCAGTCAATGTCCTCTTCTTGATTCTGTGGGAACCCACAAACACACAATATATACACACACAGACCCACACACATACAAACATAAAAATTACATCTTTAAAAAAGGTTTCATTATGCCTTCATAAGCTGGATACACTGAGAGAGCAATAGAAAGTAAGATCATTGAAGCAAATATTCTTTATTACATTTTATTAAATGTACTAGAGCTAAGCAAAACAGAAAGTGGAAATGGTGCCATAGGCAAAAATCACACAGTCTATTTGGCCTGAGGGATGTGGCCTGAGAATGCTCTCTCATCTGTTCATTTTAAGACAATATCTCCAGACTTTTCTCTCTACCCATGGGACTCTTTAAAAGTTCAGAAATATTTTAGGGTTTCATTGTGTTTTGAAGGTGGTTTTGAGGTTTCCTTCTTCTTTCTATTCAATGTGTTTTATATCCAATCTGGAACCAGAATTTAAGTTATTTCAATGCCCCTAGGGTTTTAAATGGAAACAAGTTTGGCTAATTTTGACAGTTAGCCATTAGATTGTGCAGACATAAGGAAACTTAGGAACTGTGCTTTTCATCTGAATATCTGTGCCTCATTAAAGCCCTCCCTCAGTGTGTTTATAAGTCTACTCTACTATAAAAGTAGCAAATTGCATAAAAGATACCATTCCCAATAAAGTTTGTTTCATTGTCAATTGGTAGAAATAATATTTGAATATTGATTTAAGCAATTAAATGCACTCACTTCTAAAGATTATAATTAAACAAATCAATAGTAAATTATAGACTATGTCAATGCAGTCAAGGATGAATATTTATGTGAATTTCACAAAAGATGAAATTCAACAATTATTCTAGAGGAAAGTGTTTAACTTTACCTGTGCCCAAAGTCCCAAAAGTCATCATAGCTAATACACACTGAATTGATGATTTGTAGAAATGAAATAATTAACATTTCAGCCTTCTTCTTTTCAGTAACTATCTCATGGGCATTAATTTGATAAGCTAGTATGTAAAACCAAGACAGCTGTGTAACAAAGAATTTTATTAAGCTATCCTACCACTCCAATATATCTACTTTTGTTTGTCTACATCACAGTTTGCTAATATTATGGCCCAGAAAAAGAAATAGAGGAACCGAAATTCATGTCACCCCAAATCTTGAGCATATCAAGTTTACCTGAAATGGTCTGAAGCCAGGAATAACTAAATTTCGTGTCAGTCCATGAACGGGGAAAGAAAACCAGGATGTGTCATCACAAGGTGTTAACAAACACAATTCCAGCAATGGCTATGACAGCTCTCCCTAGGATATTCAGGATGGGTATAAAACTTAGGTTAGATAGCATGTATTTAGCCACTTACTACACCTAAAATTCTTTAAATTATAAGATTATAGAAATGTAGTGGATGAATAAACACAGAGGTTTAGGATGATGGCAAGGCCACAAAGATGCCCTGAGAAAGATAAGCTCTGTGTCCCAACTTTAACAGTCATGTAAGTATCTGCATTAGCAGTGAACACAAGTTCAGACTCACATGTGTCTTTAAAACTGGTGGAATCTGCCGGGCGGTGGTGGTGGCACACGCCTTTAATCCCAGCACTCAGGAGGCAGAGGCAGGCAGATCTCTGTGAGTTCAAGGCCAGCCTGGTCTCCAAAGCAACTTCTAGGAAAGGCACAAGGCAACACAGAGAAACCCTGTCTCGGAAAACAAACAAAAAACTAGCAGAATCTAAATATGTTCAACATACAGCCTGAAGTCAACTTCCTGTTGTTTTTGGTAGCTGTTCAGGATATTAGTACTGGGAGAGAGAAGACTCAGGGAAGGGCAAACAAGTTCTTAATGTACATAGAATTGCAGTGTTCTCTGACTCTCAATTATTTAAGTATTAATTGAAGGACAACCCTTGGTCTTAGTTTTCCTCTCAAACTCTAGGTTGACTTATTCATTTAATTTCTTTATGTCTTTGTTAATTCCTTTCAGTGAAGTAGAGAAACAACATTTTCCATTATAGTGCCATTGTTAGTTTTCTAAACTAAAGGAAATATTCAAAATGGCAACATTTTCTTATTTTTTTTCTTTTTTTTAATTTAATTTTATTTTATTTTACAATACCATTCAGTTCTACATATCAGCCACAGATTCCCCTGTTCTCCCCCCTCCCGCCCCCCTCCCCTTCCCCTTATCCTACCCCCCATTCCCACCTCCTCCAGGGCAAAGCCTCCCCCTAGGACTGAGATCAACCTGGTAGACTCAGTCCAGGCAGGGCCAGTCCCCTCCTCCCAGGCCGAGGCAGGCGACCCTGCATAAGCCCCAGGTTTCAAACAGCCAACTCATGCAATGAGCACAGGACCAGGTCCAACTGTCTGGATGCCTCCCAAACAGATCAAGCCAATCAACTGTCTCACACATTCAAAGGGCCTGATCCAGTTGGGGGCCCCTCAGCCATTCTTAAATCAAAGAGGGAAATCTACTGATAACAAATGTCACTAGCCTCAGAGATACCACACTGTACTTCTGCTTCAAAAATACAAGCATTAATCTTGCTAAAACAATAATGCAAAGCAGTTTTTACAAGGTGACGAACACAGTGGGGACATACACACACACACACACACACACACACACACACACACACACACACATATTCATTACCAAAAGCTAAATAAAAATATATTTGTTCTATCTCTATCTCTAAGGACAATCTTCATCTATGTAGTTCTAATTATTAACACACATATAGTACTTTCCTGATAAGTGGGTGCAACACATTGAAGGAGAAAGCCTCCACTCTTCTGGATGGCAGACCCCACTTGGTTCAGTGTGTAACTAATAACCACACAGTGGTAGTACTTTTCACATTGTGTCCACTGTGATATTTGCTATATTGTCTGTGACACCATATTTAAAATAAGCAAGACAGATTTTTAAGTGATAGTTTTCTCCCAGGAGACATCAAAGGAGTGTTTTTTTTTAATAAAGGGCTTCTATTGATGGTATAAATATTTCTTTTACGTCAGTGGTTTTTTTACTGAACAAAGTAGAAAATTATAAAGCCATAGTTTCTCATTTTAAGGGCATTTACAAAAAAGTCAGATTTAGTAAGGATTCATATTTATAGCTAAAAATGTTTATAAATATAACATATATACTAGGGATAGCTTGACTCAAAAATACACAGGGACATTTAACCTGATATTAAGTCTATTTGCTTTAAAACATTATTTTTATGTATAAACCATAGATTGTCTGAAGATGAGGATCAGAGGCAAAAATACTCTTTCCTTACTAACTGATGGGAAAGCTTGTTTCTAATTCTTCTACTTTCTCAAGTTGCAGAAAGGGAATTTGAATTCCTAATAAACAGTATAGGATGCTCACAGTTCATGATAAAGTGGGTAACTTTAATAGTAAAGAATTTCTTATGTTCAATCTTTAAAGCTTTGTTTTCCTGTCCTTGTTCTTCTTTTAAGTTTTTCCTAAATTGCATCAGCAAAAAAAGCTAAATCTATAAAATGAATATGTATGAAAAATGAATCTGTAAATATATATCACTTTTGAGTTCACATGTTATATGAATCAATGTTTAAAGCTTTCTTTAGGAACTTTGAGGGGAAAGTCTTTAGAATCCTTTGTCATGTGGCATGACTCCCCTTACACAAGAAGACAGAAGAGATACAGGTGTCATAGACACATTTAGCAAATAGAAACAACCCTGCACACTTGTGACAGAGGTCATCCATAAATCCTCTGAAGCACATTGATGCTTACCAAACATTTGATAAGAAAAATTGCTGTAGTAACTGTCTACAAAACTTACATCAGAGTTAACCTTGAAAATGTCAATTCCAAATAACTCACTACTATACCCATAGAGAAGTGAATCTCTCAGGTCTTGTTAAAAAATTTTGTACTACAAGGCTACTAACAGGGACTCACAACTGATCAGTGTGCAGAGAATAAGAGACTGTAGTGATCAGGCCTAACTGGGACATCTGTATCACACCCTTCCACTCAAGGCTCAAGAGTTATCACAGGAGAGGATAAATAAAGATTGAAGATCCCAAGGTGGCAGATGTAACAAGAAAGAAATATCATCCAAACACAAGAGAGTGGCATGTATGAACTCAGAGTAGTTTTGACAGAATGCACAAGACCTGCACAAACTCAAGCCAGACAAAATAGTAACATGGAGTGAGAACTGGGCACACATTCCTACCTCTGGCTATGGGGCTGTGGTCAATTTATAGCTGCCGAAAGAGGAGAAGTTATTTATTTGTTTACTTTAATGGTGTGATCCTAGTGAGCTGACAGTGGTTCAGGGGATGCCACCACCACCAAGAGTGTTTGGTATCACAGGCTGGACTAGATGGGTTAAAAAAAAAAAAAAAAGACGTGATATTGAGAGGGTAGGGGAGTGGAGGCGAACGTGCCAGGGGTTAGGGGACAAGAGTGATTATGATCAAAACATACTGTATTAAGTTATGAAAAAAGAAAAAATACTGTTAAAAGCAAATCTGAGATGCAGAAAGACACATATTTGAGAATAATTACTGATTCTTCCAAGATTTTCTGGTTACAAGAGTGAGTATCACTGAGCAGCCTAACTACTGTTGAAATCACACGCTTGTATTCAATTAAAGAATAATGCACTTTGGATTTTTCTCAACATCTTGGGCTTTAACCATTTGTTTTTATGTGCTTAGGTAATTTGCAACCACAATTATGTACTACAAAACGGTGGTCTACTCTGTAACCAGCACTCATTAGACACTAGAGTGCATGCTTAGCTCCCTGACTAGATATTACTCTTTGTGAGGCCCTTAACTGCCAAGTCCTTAGGCAATGCAAAGAATCTGGCCTAACTGGCTAAGAAAATCCATGTAAGACAACCTCAAAATCATTGCATACAAGAGTGACAAGAGTGGCAAAGGTAGTTCTGAGGACAGATAAACGGTGCTAATATTAAATTTAACTTGAATGCAAAATTGGAGATTTTCCCTTTGAGACACTAAGATAAAAATAGTCAACTCATTAGATGAATTCACATTTTATTCTCTTCCATAGAATTGTGCTGGAAACGGCTTTCACTTAAAGATTTCATTAGATACCGCTTTGATTTTTCTGGGAGATATTGGACAAATTTTAATAAAGTGGCAACTTAAGAATTTGTTATCCATTCCAGGCTAATGTGTTTTTGGAGAAAGTGTGCTTTCTTTACCTTTCATCTACATGCTAGACACAGAATGACTTAGTAATCCATGTTCTGCACGTAGCAGCTGTCCTATCAGCCTGAACCTTTTAACTACTTGATAGAGAAAATGAAGGGACATATGCATGGGAATAACATTTTTGATGCAACAGTAAATGTTTTTTCTGATATAAACAATCAAGAAGTTTACATTATAGTCATTAACCCATTTGAAAGAATTTGAACTATACTTTAGAGGCTAGAGGAAACAAGACAAAGCAAAACAAGCAAGCAAACAGTATTTTAAAAACCTGCAGTATTTATTCTCTGCATATAGTTTTAGTTAGGGTTTCTATTGCTGTAAGAGACACCATGACCACTCAGCTCCTGTAAAAGACAACATTTAATTGGGGCTGACTTACAGTTCAGAGGTTTTTATACATTATCATCATGGCAGGACATGACAGTCAAAGAAGGAGCTGAGAGTTCTACATCTTAATTCACAGGCAGCAGAAGGATACTGGGTTCTCTACTGGGCATAGTTTGAGCATATGAGACTTCAACCCCCACCCCTCCACACACACACACAGAGTGACACACTTCCTGCAGCATTCCACACCTACTCCATTAAGAAAATACATCTTAATAGTGCCACTCTCTATGGACCAAGCACTCAAATATATGAGTCTATGGGGGCCATACCTATTCAAACCACCACATCAATTTAGAAAGTATTTTTAAACATTTCAGAGTATTCATTAGGAATTACAGAGACATTTCATTTTTTACATTTCCACAATTTGAAAATATGTACATAATATTGCCATGAATTTGATAAATATCCTAGTTTGGACTTCCCAGACAGAAAAAAAAAATCATAGTGAGTCTCACATAAGCCTCAGATTATAGCCTTGACTGTCTCTAAGACTTAACATAAAGGGACTGAGCCAAGAATTAGACTCTTCATGCTCTCAGTGAAGATGATGAAGCAATGAGTCACAACTAGGAAGTTCATAAGACAGTATGAACAGACGTGATCCACATGTACCTGAGATATGAGAATCACTTTGTTGGTCTAAGTCAGGATCAAGGAACACATTCATAAGGATGAAAAGCTTCCTCAAAGTGATTAGAAGGAAAAGTCTCTTTTAGCTACAATGGTAACAGAAGAGTTCCTATTTATTCTAGCAGACATGAGAAAAGTATGATCATGGGACACTGGGGAGAGTGAATGGAAAGATCTTATCTTAGTAGCAGAATTTGCTTAGATTACTGTTCTTATCCTTGCTAAACAACTTAAAAACCAAGAAAAACATAAAACCATTTACCAATTTAAATGTTCCAGAACAGAGCAAAGAACACTTTCAAGATTATAAAAACATGTACCTACCACTTGGTAAAAAGTTCACTATGTTTGGTACCTAACCAAACTCTGGAGGCAAAGAAGCATGGAAGAACTATCCACAGTTGGAAAAAATAAACAATTATTGAAAAGCAACTACAAACTGGTAGAGACATTAAAATTACCAGACAAGCACATTGTTACAGCTATGGCAGTATACATCACATGTTCAAAGAGTTACTTGGAAAACTAATAAAAGGATAAAAATGAAACCTAAAGATGCATGTAATTGTGATATCTGTGATGGGAAATATATAATAAGGAATCTATATTGCATTTACATTGGAAATGAGAATGTAAATGAAATTGAAGGTATTTTAAAATTACCAAAAATGAAAGACAGAAAATAAAAATATATAAAGGAAACAGAAAAAATGGATAGGATGGTGTCACATGTTGGAATATTGTTCTTCATGAAGAGAAATAGAAGAAATTGTTCAAAGAAATGATGACTGGAATATTATCAAATATATTGATTCCATCAGATCTATAAAGTTACTAAAACTAATAATATATAAAATATGAAGAAAAATGCATTCACATATGTTCATTATTACTCAGTCCAGTAATAAAGAATCAATTTTAAAGTAAATCAGAATGGGGAAATTTATCAGTTAATTTAAAGTAAATTAATGATAATAGATTTGTCTTTAGAAGAACATGCAAATATTAAGTAGGGAAGGAATTTGTAATGTACAAACAGGAAGCATTATTGTCTTAGAATTCTATACCTTGTAAAATATACCTCACAAAATCAAGAAACAGAAATGGATTAAGCCCAAAACAACTCATTACCAGTGTATCTATACTACCATATACTTTAAAAGATAACTAGAAGAAGAAGAAAAAGATGAGCCTAAGTGTAAGTAAAGATAGAGTCTGCAGTGCTATAAAAAGACTGAGAATGAATGAAAAATACATCATCAGTTCTAAAAATATTTTAATGTCAGCATTTCTAGAACTTCACCTGAGTAAACAAAAAGAATGTATATTGAAAAAAATCATTTCATTGATTTATATGTGAAATTGAATTATTACTGCTATATGGATTTAATAGTAGTAAACATCATAACTTTTTTTTATTACCCTAACTAGGGCAATGGCTTCATGAATGTCCAATTTCATCAAGTTGCAAATAGTAAACACATACAGCTTCTTTATACATTAGCACTCAGCAAAGCATTTAACTATCTTTTGTTTAGGATTGAGACTATGCATCCAAGTTGAGTATTTATCTAATATTTGTGAAGTCCTAGGTTCAATTGTTAACTCCATACTCACACTAATAAAAAGTACTGTTTTGATTATCCTGTTATGTGAGGAAAATACCATTTCTAGCAATTCCTGTCAACCAAATGGTTGTTATAAAATGTAATTACTTTAACCTGGATGGTACTTCTAAATATCACAGCAGCCAGAATTATTTTTTATGTTTAAAAGCTATTTCTAATTTAGATAAAATAGCACTAAGTAAAACTTGTGAATATGTTTTAGGATCTCAACACTTCATATGAATCTTAATTTCCAAACTATTGCATTTTAATCCTGTTCTAAATGAACAGTGTCCAGAATATTCTATTAAAATGAAAAGAACAAACATCTCAGATGAACTGTGTGGCTGTCATTTGAACATTCAGCTAAAAGATCTGAAGAGAGTCTAATATTTTTATTTTTTAATTTCTATTTTAAATACGATATTATTTTAAGAATTTCCCAAAACAGTTGATTCACTTACCTGGTGGCTCACACAGACCTGTTTTGTTTACTTTCATTCTACATTTATGTTTGAATTTCAAGTTACATATGCATTCCTTTGCACTCATTTCACACTTGTCCTATATATCTTCACAGTGACTTCTCATTCATTTCAAGGAAATTGATATTAAACATGCACTTTGTTTAGTAATGTCGTGCGATATTTTCCTATTTTAACTCTCCCCATGTGATTGAGTATAGCACCAATACATATGTTATATCATGGAGCGCTATAGTCTGCTAATTCTAAAGCACTTTGTAAAAGGTTAATCTTAGTTTTAATCACGTGTCAGTGTGGGATATTTGTACACTGTGTAAAAATGTGTCATTGTGATTGGTTTAATAAAAAACTCAATGGCCAATAGCTAGTCAGGAGAGATAGGCAGGACTTCCAAGCAGAGAACAGAACTCAGGGGATGCATATACATACCTGACCGACGCCAGTGAGACACTGAGGAAGTTGGATTGAGGAGAGGTAACACACTGTGTGGCAGAACATAGATTAATAAAAATGGGTTAATTTAAGTTATAAGAGCTAGTTGGGAATGTGCCTAAGCTAGGGCCAAGCTGTCATAATTAGTAAGAGGTCTCCATGTCATTATTGGGAGCTGGCATTCCCAAGAGAAAGTCCAACAACATCAGTGTGTATGTTAGGCATGTATGCAGACACGAGCCCAATGCCTGCAGCTGGGGTTAGTAGTTGTGAGCTACCTAACATGGGTATGTGAAACTGAACTCAAGTCTAAGAAGACTACCAATTTCTGTTATACAACTGAGCTGTCTCTCCAGACCTTTTAGCATCTTAATTTTAAATGATAAGAATTTTTGGTATAAAGTTTAGTATGTTAAATCATCCACTAAATTTCTCATTTTATTTCTCCAATTTTATTATCTTTTGCTAATAATTATCTATGAGACAGTCATTTTTTAATTATCAGTAAAGATATTTAGGACAAAAGCAAACTGGTGACATATTATGTACCCTAATAAACTTGCCTGGGGATCAGAGGACAGAGCCAGCCGCTGGATTAGACATAGAAGTCAGGCAGTAATGGCACACAACTTTAATTTCAGCACTTGAGATCTCATGTCTTTGCGTGGGAAGCACACATATCTTTAATCCCAGGAAGTAATATGGCAGGGCAGAGAAAAGGTATATAAGGCCTGAGGAAATAGGAACTCATTCTCTTTAGGCTGAGGATTTTGTAGAGGTAAGAACTAGTGACTGGCTGTTCTGCTTCTCTGATCTTTCAGTTTTCACCCTGATATCTGGCTCTGAGTTTTTTATTAAAAGACCATCTAAGATTTGAACAACAGCAAACAGTGTGTTTACAGATATATTTGACAGGGAAAAAGTAGCAAGAAAGTATTTTTAAATATGATAAGTGAATAATAGTGAACTGTTTATCATAATCTCATGCTAATTGGGGTAGATATTTTAACATTTTATTTTTCTCATTAAAATATTCTATAGAAAATTATTAAAATCAAATTTAGTTAACTATAAGTTAAAGTTAATAAACACAATTTAAATTGTTTCACATTCTCAGAATTACACACTTGCTTACCAAAAACAATTCCCGTTTCTTATTATCGGATTGGAATGTCGTCTGTAGAAGCAGCTGAAGCAACTTGTCACCTTCCTAGTCAATACTACAGTTGAGAGATACAGGCTGTGTAATGTGTCCTCATATATGAGTCTAAGGGCCATAAGCATGCATGGTCAGATCATGCCTTTGCTCATCACAAACATCTTAGTCTTAATATTAAATATATCATTTAGCATTATTCCTCTTTCTAGAAATTTGATGTTTCCTTTAACACTTTTTAAAGTTTTGTTTTATTTTTATTATATGTACACATGTGTACCTATGTTGGGGTTTTTGCACATGATTGCAAGTGCCTGCAGAGGCCAGAAGCCCAGGATCATCTTGGACTCACAGGTGATTGTGAGCTGCCTCATGTTGATGATGGAAACTGAACTCTGGTCCTCTGCAAGAAAAGTGTACATCCTTAAACACTGAGCCATCTCTTTAACATCTCCCATGAACTGTTTGATAGTACCTTAAATTTTGTTCCAAAGGACATTATATGGTCATCTCACTATCATTTGTGACTCATGAAATAAGTTGATGGGTAAATTAGAATTGTTTATTCTTTAAATATCTTTTTAGAGAGTTTATCAGAAACAATGTGGAGTCTATGATATAAAATGTATGGTTATATTACACCAGTTTCATAAAGAGGCTTCAGAGGGTCTACATAGTAAGAATTTTACTGCACATGAAGCAATATAGTACCAACTGAATGTGAGTTGTCATGTTGTGACAATGGGTAGGATAATATGAACCCCACACACTGACTGAAGAACACAACAGAAAGGCACAGCTCACATACAACGAAGGAGACAAAAACGTCATCAAAAGGAATCTTTAGTTCATGATGAGTACAAACCACAGGAAGTAAGATGAGGAAGGGAGCCAAACAGAAACCGAAGAGCAAACGGCACACTTGGAGCTAAAAATGATGGCAATCACATTTTGTGTGCATTGCCTTGTTACTATTAATAAGAGCAAGAGATCGGTGGATTGGAGCAAATCTTGACCCATTCATAGGCTTCAGCTTTAATATAAAGATAGAAATAGCTTTAAAGAAAGTAAAAGAAAAGGAATGTATGATCTGGGCACTAATGAAAAGAGCAGTGTACTGTTCAAATTAATATCACAGAAAGACAAAGATTGTCATCGTAGAAAAGCAAATCGTTTTGTGGTGATAAAGGTCACCATTAATCAAATATATGACCTACATCCCCTATATCTAGTAACATAATTCCATAATGCATATGAGGAAGGTTAAAATATGCAATTATGGCAAAATTTTATTATGTTGTTGATATTTGTTATAAGTCTGTTCTTTTCAAATGAGGGACAGAAGGAGGGAGGATCTGGATAGGCTAGGAGAGGTCATGGGGAGAAACTGGAGTAGTAGAGGGGAAGGAAACTGTAATAGGGATATGTTGTGTAAGAAAAGAATCTATTTCCCATAAAAGTGAGAAAAGAATCTTACAAAAAAATTAACTGCAACAGCAACAAAATGCTTTTTTAAAATTTGAATCCTTTCAAATGTTTGGTCCATCTCCACAAATTCTTCATGCACTATGAAGAAATTTATACTGCCTGCATTTGATCAATCTTCTGTGTCCTCTATATCTTCTCTCTGCCTGTCAGCCTTGCCTATCCTTTCTCCTGCCTTGCTATTGGCTGTTCAGCTCTTTATTAGACTATTATGTGTTTTAGACAGGCACTGTAACACAGCTTCACAGAGTTAAACAAATGCAATATAAATACAAGTAGCACACCTTAAAATAAATTTTCCAACAGGGCTCACCTAGAGCTCATCGATAATATTTTTCAGTTTACTTTTCCTGCACCTGTTACTCCACCCCTAATCATTCTGAAAGTTTAAACAAGCACATATCTCTTAGAAGCCATATGCATACACGTTTATAAAAGTCTTCATTTATACTAGATATAAACCATTAAGCACCTAACTATTATTAGGGAAAGTAAGTGAATTGTATATACCATCACAATAAAGTACCACTCAATCATTAAAGAAGTATAAATAACTGATACATATTTCAACAGGAATCATATTTTCATTTTTCTTAAAGTTGACAGGACAGTTGATGATAGATAAGAAAATGATCCCTATCTGATTCATTCCTATGAAATTATAGAGAGCACAAATTAATGTGAGGGAAAGAAAATCAATCAGGAGTAGACTGGAAAGCGTTACAGGAAAGAACAATCAGAAACATGCAGTTGAATGGGTCATGAAGATTTTGGAGTTATGAGTGAAATGCTCATAATTTTAATCATGAAAATGGCTTTATATTAATACTTATATCAAAATATAGAAAGATATACTATAAATATTTGTCATTCACTGGATATCAATCGTTTTAAAAATGAAACTGTCTTTTATGAGATATGCAAAACCAACAGCATGAATGAGGCACCTTAAGTAAAACTGTTAGAAAGAAAAGAACTGTGAAATTTATACTCTAAATTAGTGTTTCAAATCTGAATCTATTCTGCCTATGCTTAGCTACTGATGTTGAGAAGGTGGTGTGCTGCTTATGCATGTCAGGTTTGTCCCCTGTCAGAAAACAAGGTGATATTTACCTCATATTCAGAGACTGCTGGTTGTACACAAGAAGTGCAGAATACATATAGATCCAGAGTAAATCCAGCCTCACTCCTCAATTCACTTCAAATTGTATTCTGCCTGCCTCAAATCGAGTTAGAAGAATTACAGTACTCCATCTACTGCGAAATTCTCTTTAAACTTACACTCTAATAAAATTTGTTTACAAATGTAACCAATACAAATTCTTTCTAACTGGGGAGAATATCATATACTGTAGCTTGAAAAATTCCTTCCACATGAGTGAAAAAAAATAATGAGATAAAAAACACTCATCTAAGTCCAACCAGGCATCAATAGTAGTCATAATATGCTGACCCTGTGTTAATATTTATAAATACACATTGTGTGCCATACACACTAGGAAGTTATACATCCATCTGCATGAATGAATGAATGACAGTGCCACTTTTGGCTTTCTATTTTAATTTGATCACTAATTCTCAATACATTTCCAGTAAGCATAATTTGGCAGAATGTGGCTAATCTAAAGATCTTTGATGCTTTTATTGAATGTATGCACTGAGAATGAAATTCCCGGAAACTGAATTGCCAGCCTCTCAAAGCAACGGCAAGACAGATGGCCAGTTGTTGCATAAGGCTGGAGTTGAATATTTCAGCAACCCACTTCTAGCTAAGAGTAAGCATCTGGTCAGGATGCGTGAGGTATGGAGTGGGCTACAATTATAGGAGGGAGCCACTTGGCTGCTCCGAGCTATGGAGGCTTTATCAGAGGCAGCACACTATGCAGCTATAGTGGGAGAAGAGCGGCTCACACAGAACCTGGAGACATAAGCAAGCTGAAGTAAATTAGAAGCAGACATTGAATAAATTTTTGAAAAGCTAAACCAGAGTTCTGCAATTTTTGCTTATTGCATTATGTTTATTTCATGACATCTCCCTGTTGATCCTGTATCATATAAGGACATAGATGGTGTGGTTCACATGTTCCTACCCAGGAAGCTGTTGTAATTGCTTTTGCAGATTTATTTATTATTTTCCACATACATGTTTTAATGTCAACCATTTCAATTACATATTTCAGAGACAAAAACAAGAACATTTCCATTTTTGTTAACAATATTTAACAACTGATGTATTGTGCTTCTTTTTGGTGAATCATTTATAACCTTATATGTCAATTGATTTGATCCAAAGGCTGGATCAAAGTTTACTGGGAAAAAAAATGTATGCCTTGTTTTAGAAATCCATCTTGAGATCAACTTTCACAGAGTGCTTAATGTGTTTGGAGTGTATAGTTGGGAGATGGCATTGTGTACTAAGCATGAGTGTTAGATTTGGATGTTGCTTGGTACAAAAATGTACACAGAGTCCTATCTGACAGGATAGTTTCTTTTTTAATGGGGATGTGTTTTCATTCTGTGGAAGAATGTGATGGAAACTTAATTGATTCTTGAATGAATAGTGAGAAAGAAGGGTTCCTGAAAGGGTTGTGATGCAATTACAACATGGCCCCCAAAGTTTAGCTGCTAGACACTTAATCTCTAGTGTAACACTTTCGGTTTAGATTCTGTGAACTTTACCCATCTTCATTAATGAATAATGCTCCTGTAAAAAGTGCTCATAAGAGTAATTGTTTACTTTTGCTGGACTTCTATGTGAGGACAGATGGCTCCTCCCCTGTGAAGGAAGCACATTTCGATGGCACTGTAGAGGCGGCAATGGAGACTAACTTACATACTGTTGGTGCACCGGTCTTGAACTTTCCAACCTCTAGAGCTGTGACTAACACATTCTCATCATTTCTTTTATATTTTCCATTATCATGTCTGGTGTTCTGCTAGAGGAACTCAAAGAGATGGAGAAAGGCTGCCTTCCCCACTGACAGTGAGTGGCCAGGCCAAAGCCAGAAGAAGGAAGAACAGTGTGGGAGGAGAACGATATCATCTACAACGACAGAAAGGTTGGACAGAGCTAAGCACTTGAAGGAAGGTCATGAGGCTGTGGACAGCAGTGGGGATTGAGTTTGGTGATGAGTCTGAAATAAGCTCATAATGGGCTAGAGAGATGGTTCTGCAAATAAAATTGTTTTCTGTTCTTTGAGAAGACTGGAGTTTGATTCTTAACACCCACCCTGGGTGGCTCACAACTACTAGTAACTCCAGATCCATGACGTCTCCTCTTCTGCCCTCTTCAGGTACGTACATGCATGTGTACATACAAGGACAAAGAGACATATACATATCCACAAATAAACGATAAAATAACTTTTAGGGGGCAGTTAATATGGCCTTCCCATTTGGGATCACACTCTGATTTTCTTTTTCTTTCTTTTTTTCCTCTTTTTTATTTTTTATTTTTTAAGAAAAAATTTTCATTCATTTTACACAACCAATCAAAGATCGCCATCTTCCCTCCTCCCGCCTCCCCCAGCCTTCCCCTCTCAACCCACCCCCTACTCCCTTCCATAAGAAGGCAAGGCCTCCCATGTGGGAGGCAAGTCCAAGCCCTTTCCCCTGCCTCAAGACTGCACGAGGTGTCGCACCTGTAGGTAGTGGGCAACAAAAAGCCCGCTCATGCGCCAGAATGGATTCTGATCCTACCGCTGGG
>CABHPP010070210.1:0-28482 GCA_902168425.1 Peromyscus attwateri | reverse complement strand
CTGAGACACATATTTGCACACACAGAGAACAAGAAACACATACAGACACTGAGACACACATTTGCACACACAGAAAGCCCATAAAAAACGAAATCAGAAACCATGATATATAAGCAGAAGGTCTGCTAGGGAAAGGAAATATTCAGACAAAGTACTGCAAAACATAGGAAAACCCTCCAAAAATACTAATAATTTCATTCTGTGTTGACCATCTACTTCTGGCCACAGGGCCTTGCTTTAAATGTTTGTATTCCCAGTGAAACTACACTGGAAAATCTATTATTTCCTTTGCAGGCAGCTATCCATTGGAGAGGGTTAGGGATAGGGGCTTGTGTCTACTTTCCTTCTCAGTACTGAGACCCTATCTGGCTGAGACCTGCATAGGCCCTGTGCATGCTGTCACAGTCTCTAAGAATTTATATGTGCATCAGTCCCTCTGTGTCTGGAAGACACTACTTACTTGGTGTCTTCCATCCCCACTGGGCCTTATGCTCTTTCTTCCCCCTCTTCTGCAGAGTTCTCTGAAACCTGAAGGGAGGGATTTGATGGAGACATTCTGTTTAGGGCTGAGTGTTTCAATGTCTTTCACTTTCTGCACATTGTTTAGCAGAGGGTCACTAGGAATCACTTTATTGCTGTGTTCCTTTAGCAGAACAGTAGTATTTGGTTTCCCCCTAGGTCCCTCTCTTATCTGGTCTCAGGTCCTTGGCCACCAGGCAGTGTCAGGCATCTGTTTCATCTCGTAGACTGGTCCTTAATTCCAATCATACGGTCGTTGGTGACTCCCACGACTTTTGTGCCACTATTACACCAGCCTGTCTTGCAGACAGGCTGCCACTGTAGACTGAAGGTTTTGTAGCTGGGGTGGTGTTTCCCTTTCCCCTCTGGTAGTGTACAGAGGGCCTTCCAGTACCATGAACACTAGTCAGCAGGAGTGAAGTGTCTGGGTGGGAACCAGCCCAGCTTCTCTTTGTTCAGTGAGTTATGTAGGGGTTGTCTTCAGGAATAGAACTTTACCATCAGTTTGTACAGAGCAGACAATATCCTAGGCAATAGCCTAGGTTGTGTGGGGGTTTTCATGGAGCTCCTTTGGCCAAAAACTCAATTAGATGTAACCCATTCACAGCACTGGCTTTGAAGGTTTCACTTGGTGGAGAGAGATGTCTAGTTAGGGATTTGTCTCTCCTGATATTTGGTGATTTCAATTTAGATTTCTTACATATATGATATATTTTAAGAAACTTCTACTGTATTAGGTACCCATATAACACCCTCAAATGGCTCTTAGTTTTGTCTGTCCTTCCCCACATTGTCTCTCTTATGTCCTCTCCCTCCTTCCTATTGGAATAGGAGAATATAAATCATATTCTTTATAGAACATCTAAAACTGAGCTTTTTATTTTTTTTTATTTTTCTTGTCCTAAAGTTTCACATCAAGCCAACCCTGATGGATGACAGTGTCCTTAGTGATGTTTTGTGTGTGTGTGTGTGTGTGTGTGTGTGTGTGTGTGTGTGTGTGTGTGATATAAACCCTTTGACACTGAAGAAGGCAGGACCTGGAGGTCCATAGGCAGGAAGAATCACTAACTCAGTGCTGAGCCATAGAGCAAGGCAATAGTCTTTTGTTAGGTTTTCTCTGCTATTAGGGAGGATTTGAAGAGCAATTCGAGACTCTAAGGCAGCCCCATAAGGTGGTACAGACACAGCACCTAACAGTGAGATTTCCTGCCCCAGGCCCATTGTCACCTGTAAGCCGAAGAGAATACTCCAGTGGCTTGACAGGAGGTGCCTGTGGGAGAGGCAACTTTCACTTCGGTCTTGCTTCTGGCTTAGGTCTCCTTTTCTAGCATGTCACAGAATGTGTAAGACTCAACTGTCACCTCCCTGACAAACCCCACTGGCATGGCAGCCAAGGAACCAAGACATCCTGGATTCTATCCTAAACCTGAGCAAATCAGCAGCTTTCTGAGAAATGCCAAGGTGCAATTGCTGGACCTGGAAAGTAACATACACTTTCTTTACTTCTCTTCTGAGGGCCTGCATCATGAAGTTGAATCCTAAGTTGTAGAACACATTGGGAATGTAAGCAGGCTGCCTGAGGCCTACTCCTATCCTCTATCCTAGTGCAGATTACAAATAATGAATTGATAAACAAGTAACGAACAGATTAATAAACAGATTGTATGATAACGACAAAAGTTTTGAGCTCAGCCATGGGCATTCTCTGCTTTCCAGGAGAGGCATGCAGGGTAGTCAGGGAATTAGAGATGTCACTCTCAGAAATGACTTCATCAGCATCTACAGTTAATCAGTAGAGAGCATCCTTCTGCAGTCTGTGAGAGGTCAGATCCCTGCATCAACAATTTGACAGGTGAATTATGATATTTGATAAATATTTTTGTCTTATTGATATGGGACAAAAGGAAAACATTTACTTATGGACATAAAAATGAAATTGAATGCACTGAAGTAAGAATAAGGTTTTGACTGAAGTAGCTATACCCAAATAAAGCAAACTATGGGCATTATGCAAATGACTAAATGCTGGTTCTGATCACCTTTTCTTATAAAAATGAATAAAGGATGCTCTTTAAAATTTCTACAGTCTTTATTTCAAGACAACTTTTCTGAAAGAATAACAGCATTATATCAGTTATCACAGGTGCTGTTACTACTAAAACATAGGCTTTCCATGGAAGCAGGGCCCACATTTTTCCTCACTAGTCACACCTAGCACAGTAAATATCAATATTGAATAATTTAGATGATTTGTGTGGATTTGGAAATACCTACAAGACATCATAGCTTAAAAGTCCCGCAAATTCCTCAACCTTCTTGGGGTTTCTCAAAAATGGGTCTATTCTTGTCCTTTCCTTGTCTCACCTAACTCATAAACTACTCCTCCAGGGTCTCCCTTCTCAGTCAGCAGCCTCCCTGACACTGTCTTGCCCAAGTTCCCTCTTCTTGAATGTTTTTCAAATGGAAGGTACTTAAATATGATGAAAAGCTAGGAGATGTTTTTCATGGTGCTCTTCCTATGTTGTATCCTATGACTGAACCATCAAAATCACCCGGAGGCAACCACAACCAGGAAGGACAGTGAGCCTCCAGATGTCAGCCAGTTCTGGACCCTTTTCTGTGCCCTGCAGCACCGTTTCCCCACTTGTTCATTCTCGCCTGATTTAAATGGAACAAGACTAGATGTCTGTACAGATAATTCAGAGTCGGGGGTTGTCAGTCTTTCTCCTAAAGCAATAAAATCAAAACGTTGAGAAACATTGAGACATAGCATGCACATAGTCTGTGGTTCTTAATTTATAGGAATTTTTAAAATTGTATGTGTGTGTGTGTGTGTGTGTGTGTGTGTGTGTATACATGCATGTGCTACAGCCCAAATGTGGAGGTCAGAGGATAACAATCCAGAGTTGGTTCTCTCCTACCTTTGCATGGGTTCTAGGGTTCAAATTGTGGCTATCAGGTTTGAGATACACTGATACACTGAAGAATTTTACCTGACACATATATACGTGTGTGTGTGTGTGTGTGTGTGTGTGTGTGTGTGTGTGTGTGTGTGTATGTACCGGGGATTGAATGTGGCTCCTGTGTATTCCTAGGCAGACAAGTATTCTCCCCTGAACCTACCCCTAGCCTGTCTGTGTTGTAAAACTGGGCCTGCATGTCAGTGTCTGGAATGCCTTTGTTTGATGCCTCCAGCTGGTGGGGTGGGTCAGTCCTGTGACCCAGTCAGGTCCCAGCAGCGGCCACATCACCCTGCCTAGAGCACTGGCTCCCTTCACCTAGACACACAGTCTGCCAACTACCCACGGTCTCCCTGGAGCTCCAGAAAGAGGGTGGGAAATCCGCTGGTGGCATGGAAACAATTAATTCTCAAGTTCTTCAGTTTGCTCAGAATATTCCAAGCTGTGTGAAGAAGCCCTAGCAAATGTTATTTCCATTTTTGCCAAATGTTGTGAAACTGGAGGTTTGACAATGGTATTGATAATGAATTATCTGGAACAATTGCTTTTTTACATTGTTGAGCACACACACAATTGATATGTATATATGCATGCTTGGATGTCAGGCTTTTATAAATTAAATAATTGTATACAAAATCATAATAACAGAGTATCACTTTAGCTTTTTGTTTTTCAAAAGTAAGATGATATAACATGCTCTCATGTTTGCTCTTCATGGGAAACTAGCTGTTGTTCTAAATGACTTCCTTCGTATTCTGTATGGTGAAACATGTCCCTGCTTTCATGAAATAACAGCAACCTTTGACAATATATACTGTGGCTGGCCCTCTCTGTTCTTGATTTATTGTATTTAAACATTTTGTGCCAGGACAAAGAGTCCAACAGTATGCTTTGGAAGAAGAGAGTTCACAGTTCACTGCAAGAACTCACTGGTCGGTAATGGACCACAGAAGTGGTCGGATTCAGAACCACACTATGGTGCAGAAGTCTGCTGAGAAGAAATAGCACTAGACCAAGAGTCATACATTCACCTCAGAGTCAGAGAGCAAGCTAGTTCCATCAGGAGAGTCACAGAGATGAGTCATTGGTGCCCTCCAGTGCCATGTGGAGATAAAAGCCATGTTGTTTTCCTCAGGGAAATGCTGAACTGTCGGGAAAAATAACGTGTATCAAATACAAGAAAACTACAATACTACACAACAATACACAAGGCATCCGGAGGTCATACTTGCCTCTGCGGAGTGGGAAATAGGTGATGTGGAAAGTATTTGACCTCTAGGGCTGTGAGCTATGCAGACAGCACTACTGACCTGGAGGGAAGCCCAGCCAGTGGTCACTGTTCTGGGCAAGCATTTGCCTGTCATGGAACTGGCATGGCTGTCAGGGCACAGGCTCTTCCACCTCTGTCCTAACCCAGTCTAAAGGGTAACTGTGAGAAAGAGAGCAGCTGTATGAGTCACAACAGATTGGCAGTGTGCCAGTTGTTGGAAGATGTCAGAAGCCCCATTCCAATGCTACAGCAATGAGAAGAGAGATAACGCCCAAATTCCAGAGAGACACTTTATGAGGCATCTTCTCATTTATTGCAGAAACTGAACTGCTGATAGATTCAATGGCTAAGCAAGGATTTTTGCAAGTGATTTATAGGAAAGTCCAAGACCCCTTCCTGGTATAATTTGCAAACATCTGGCAGAGAGGACATTCTTGATCCTTACTGGTGCCTGAGGAATCAGAATCTGATTCCTGGGGACCATCTCCATTCAAGATTTACACTAGACAGCAGGGGCTGCCCAGAGCCACATGAGCAGGCACTTCTGGAGAAGGGTTGGAAGCACACCACCATGGGTCATGAAATCATAGGTGCGGGAGAAAAGACATCAAATAGCCTTTGAAGGTTGTGCAGTTCCCAATTTATATTCTGTTGAAGGTCAGAACAAAAGCCTGTGAGATCAAAGAGAAAATAAAGGCTTTCTGGAAGGAAGAGCTAGGGATTCTTCCCATGAGGAAAATGAAACATTAGGGGGAAAGTGAGAATTGGTATTTTTAAGGTCAGATTAGCAATATTTGGGTGGACTCTCTTCATACCAAGGCTTCTGCTAGCCTGTACTGAACTCAAGCATATTTGTGGTGAATAGCTCATCAACTACAGCAAAGGCTATTTTGCTTTGGGTGGCTGTGGTTGAGGCTGCTGGATCTCTCCTTTACTTACTCAGTCTTCCAGACGTTGGAGCAGGGTGGAGTAGAGTCCTCAGGAGCAGCACTCTGTCAAAGCCCACTGTGGTTCTGCAGGGAAGGTCGTGATGGGGAACAAGGGTCTGTCTGAGACCCAGAACCGCCTTCTCAGTAAGAAAAGGAAAGGGAGTTACTTTGTCACTCAGATAAAACAACAACAACAACAACAACAAAAGGCCCTTCTAATCACAAAGCCACACCTCCTGCAGGGCCTTTGAGGTGGCCTCTTCCACTCCTGCCCCTTGCACTGACCACAGACTTCTCATTCTTTCCTCCAAGAGTGGAGGTGACTCAGAGCATTGATACCCTCTGTGGCTTTTGCCCAGAGCAGTGGTCCCTTTATCCTTCAGGGACTGTCATGTCACTCAACTCTCTGCACCTGTTTACGACCTTGGAGACACTGCTATTAAAGTTCCCATCTGTAGTGATGTCATCACTTCACTGTGTTACTCTTTCACATCAAGAGATGTATGTGCAAAGCTTCCTTCCGGAGGGCAGATACATGGCCTGCCAGACTACCAGCTCTACTGGGAACAGTGCCTGGCAAATGAAGAGATAAGGAAGTATTTGTTGAAGGAGCAAATGAGTGAATGAGAAGGGTAGGATGCAAGAAATGAGCTGGAATCTCTAGACCTCACGTTCTTCTCCAGCACCACAGTCTCTGCAGCTCACCCATTTCCTTTTCCCCTTCCACCAACAGAAGAGGCCTAAGATGTATGACTCCAGAAGTCTTGGGTGGAGCCTCTGAGTCTGTATTTCTAAGAACCTCCGAGGTGCCAGGGGCCTGAACTGCTGCCTAGCGGCTGGGGTGACAGGAGTTAGTAAGCATATCCTGCGGGGAGGAATAGGTCCCAGCCCTCTGGCTCTCCTCTCTCTAGCTGTTTCCTGCATCTTGTGGCCTCATCAGTGTAAGGACAATAAGGAAAGTGCCTGATTAGCTTCAGGATGAGTCAGTCTACCCTGGGGCAAACTCACCCAGGAATGTTTGTCATTCTGTGCTAAGCTTAATTTGGAACAAAGTTGCTAAAGGTAACAGTGGAGGAAATTGTAAAAAAAAACAGCCAACCTTTAGGTAGCCAGGAAATCTGGGATTTACATATTTTGACTAAACTTATTTAAAAAAAATAATAAATCTTGTCCCAGGCTTTGTTTTACATTTCCAAAGGGGAAAACGCCTGTCCTAGACCCTTTCCCTTCTTATAACCACCCAATTGCAACTTCCAAGTGGCTGTCTTGAACCACACTGCCAAAAAAGGGCTGATGGGATAGCTCAGTGGCTACAGGCACTTGTCAACAAACTTGATGACTTGCGTCTGATCCTAGGGACCCACGTGAAGGGAAGAAACAGCTCCCCAAACCTATACCCTGACCTCCGCATGCGGTGCCATGGCAGGTGCACACCGCATGTACACACACACACTAAACTAATAACAACAATCTTCAAAGAGCCAAAGGAACAGAAGAGCTTTTTATTCACGTAACTTCTTAATGGAGTTTAATATCCATCCACAAAGGAGCATTTATTAACCTTTCTTTTTAGTGAGAAGGCCACCTTCTCTGATGATCTGTTTGAGAATTGGCACCTTGTTAGTTCACATGGTCGGGGAATTTCTTAAACGTTTCAAAGCTCCAGAGAAAGAGACACTCACGTGTTAAGCAGCAGTAAGGACCTGGTTCCTATAGCCCTTACCAGTATCTTTGTCGGGACAAGAAAGTACCTTTTCTGTATTTCATTTATATGCAGCAGCAGACTGAAAAAGACACGAAAGACCATGCAAGCTTGCTTTCATTTTATAGAAAACTCATAATTTTAGAGCCATTAGGCCATCTGCCTATAAAGACAGCACCCAGCCAATACTGTGCAGCAGTGCTCTTGGGGCTCACTCTTTCTCCCCATGACCCCTGTTGTCTCCAGCATTTAGATATGGGAGTTAGCTGTCAAATGACAGGCAACGGCTCCCTTGTGTGAGGTCTGGTCACTGTTATGAAGGTTGGACTCTCTATTGTGTTTATTCTGCACCCACTGCTTCTTAGTACCTGGCACATAGTCAGCTCCAAATAAATGGTTGAATGCATGGTTGCTAAGGTGAACATTCTATTTCATGGAGACTTTCTCTTGACTGCAGCAATGTAGGTCTGGCTAAGCCACGGTGATATCCCCTGTTACTGTCTCAGCTCTCAATCTTACCTTAGTCACATATATCTTCTTGCCCTCTAGGTGTCCATTCACATTCTCTTGTTTCTACCCCTCCCCCCTCCACTGAGATAGACGGCGTCATCCTTGGGGTCATCATCTAAAATCCCTTATTTGAAAAAAAACAGAAAACAGACTGTTTACCAGTATACCTCCTCTGCCAGGCACCTGAAGGAGAAGTCAGGCCTGACTCAGCAGCCTTAGGATGCAGGATCCAGACAGCTGGTTTGCATCCTCCAGCCACAGCACGTAACACTGAAGCCCGTACTTTATCATTTCCCCTCTGCCACAGCCACAGCTTACAGTGGGCTGCTTTGTATCATTGTGTCTGCAAGTCTTGGGGAAGCAAGAGCTGCCCTGAGGATCTGCGGGCCCTGGCTGTTTTCTGTCTTCTGAGAGGGATGGCCTCTTAGAGTATCAGAATTTCCAGGTAGCGTTGGAACCCTTTTCTGGTCCACCTGAAGACCTGGATCCCCTGTTATGACTCCACCTGGGCAAAACAGAAAGTGTGATGATTGTGACCCTCCAGGAAAGGACAGCTATTGCCCCTGTCTTACAGGTGAAAGGGCTGAGCAACACAGAGAAAATGACTTGCCGGAAATTACGCTGGTGATAACCAGCGGATGCAGGCCCGCAAGGTTGATTTTGTCTTTATAGAAGAAATGTCAAATATGATTGATAATTAAACATTTTTTATTGTTTGTTTAAATTGAAACAGGGAAGCACAGACCTTTGCTATTAACTGAAATTAGTTCTCAGAAAATTTCCTGCTACAGACAGCATCTTACTATTTTTGTGAACCTAAAGATATCAATAACTTGTGCTTATTTCCTCAAAGCCCTTGGCATTCATTTCCCCACTAAAAATGTTCATTGAGGAAGAAAACATTAAATACACGATTCAAGCTGGTCTGTGTGCTTGGGAGTCCTACTAAGTTGTACTTTCAAGCTGCATGTCTCTACCTACCCAGGAAGTCTGTACTTTAGCTTCACAAGTCCAGGGAATGGGAATTCTGCTGGGGTTTCTCTTGTATGCAGTCTGTGCCATGTCAGGAATTGGGAATTCCTCTATGGACACTTGGAAATACGACTTTACAGCTCACTCATTTGCCCACCACGAAAAGGCACGTGTAAGATTCCTTAGTAATCTGTAAGCCTCTCTATGGTGCATGCCAAGCATGTAGTTTTCCTTCTAGAACAAACAGCTAATGCATACACAGATGGCCTCCACATCCTCCCACATAGTGCAGAAGCCATGCACAATGTGAGGAAACTGGTTGGCTTATTGTATTCATAGGAAAAACTACATGATTTCCCTCTCAATCATCAATGGCTTTTCTTTTTTAATCAAAATTAAAGCGTGGGATGGCCTACCACACAGGGGGCATTCTGCTCTGACATATCCTCGCACACAGATTTACATGTATTTTAAGGAACCATCCTTACCTAGGTGTGGCTTGCTTTCTTATTTTGTTGTTAGCCACTGGATTTTGTCTCTGAAGCTAAAGACAGGGGATGTTGGACAGAGAGGAAGAAACATGGTCTTTGGTTTTTCTCAAATATTTATTTTGCCACTTAAATACTAAGAAAGACATTGTGGTGGCTAGTTTTATGTCAAATTGACACACTCTAGAGTCATCTGAAAGGAGGAAACCTTGGTTGAAAAAATACCTTCATTAGATCTTGGGTTCCATAAGAAAGCAAGGATGAGCAAGCTATGGAGAGCAAGCCAGTAAGCAGCACCATGCCCCTCATGGCCTCTGCATCAGCTCCTGCCGCCAGGTTCCTCCCCTGTTTGAGTTCCAGTCCTAACTTCCTTCAGTGATGGACTAAAATGGGGAAGTATAAGCCAAATAAACCCTTTCCTCCCCACTTGCTTTTGGTCATGGCATTTCATCACAGCAATAGAAACCCTAACCAGAACAACAGTTTAATGACTGTGTTCCTGGGGAGAGAGAAAGACATGAGAGAAAGGAGGAAGCTGAGCCCGTTTTCCTATTGTTGTATGCTTGAATATTTTTATTAATCCTTTGTGTTATGAAAGTTTTTTTAATGTATCATGATGCCAATTCTGTGTGAACACACTAAATTCCATTAACAAACAAATATAGGTATAGATTTGTGAGGAAAATGCTGTATTGACTATGTGGTTGTAACAGGACAATTGATTTGAGAGCTTCAACTGAGTTACATTTCTTTCAATGGCATCATAGCGGTAGCATATGAAATCTTCCTCCCAGCCTCCTGGGAGCAAAAGACATGAACCTACTGTCTCTCTTTTGCAAGAGGCAACAGTGCATAGTGTGTAGCAATCCTGGCTCTTGAATCCTGGAATGTCAAGACCAGGCTTTGCAACCGATGTCAGCAGACTTCTCTGAGCCTTGATTTCCTCAGCTATTAAAAGGGCAAGAGTTCATGGGTAGGACTTTTTATGGTGGCTCTGAAGGCACAACAGCTGGATGTGTGAGCACAGAGCACAAAGTCCTGCCTAAGACTCCATCAACATCAGCCATAACTGTTACAATAGTTATTCTTGTTATGTTGTGTTAGCTTTAGTGCCAACTACTGCCTGATAGAAGAGCCACCAGATGGTTGATGAACTTGGTATAAATAAGTGTTTCTGAAATGAATGAAGGTTCTTGAATGTTTAAACAAAGTGATTCATTTAATAAATCAGTATATGCAGTGTGTTTGTCAGATTTGGTGGTTGACTAGATCCACTCTATACTGTAGCCAACTAAAATCATGCAGACTCAGGCAATGGCTTTGTGCCAGCCCTTCATCATGCCCAACTTGTTTATTTGTGTTCCTTTTCTTTTCTGACACCTTGCCTAGGATGCAAGCCCTTCTGCATATAACCTGTACCTCATTACCACTACCTTGTCCTAGAGAATGCCCAAGTTCACTCAAGCCCTGCCTGGCTTCCTCTCTGTCACACACCAAGCACATCGCAGTGTCCCCTGTGAAAAGGTCTCCAGCTCCTTCCATCGGGTCTCCAGGTTACTTGAGAAACCACATTTCTATTTGCTTTGTTCTTGGTGGGAAGAGTTATTTATTTCCCTTCAGGATTGTTTCCAGGCCAAATGCTGTTGGCGAGACAGTCCCAAGCCTAGACAAACAGGGACAAATATTTGAAGGTGGCTATCCTTCACCATGATACAGCGCTGGCCTGTAAGTGTCCTCCTCAGAGCATCACTTGGGGGTGGCAGAACTCCAGAGGATGGTCCCTCCTTTGCCATTGAACATCACAAGCTACAGCACCATGCTGTCAGTTCTCTGGCTTCCCTTTACCTTGGTTAACTTTACCTTGTGTTTCCTATTTCCCTTGCCTGGTGTGCTTACTGAAGACAGTGCAAGAACTGAGATTTCCTGATTGGTGCCCAGGCCTCTCTAAACAGCACCAGCACCTGTGACAAATGAAATTGGCAGGCAGAAACAATCTGTCTTAGTTAGGGTTTCTATTGCTGTGAAGAGACACATTGTCCACAGCAACTCTTATAAAGGAAAATATTTAATTGGGGCTGGCTTAAGTTTCAGAGGTTCAGTCCATTGTCATCATGGTGAGAAGCATAGCAGCGTGCAGGCAGACATAGTTCTGGAGAAGGAGCTACATCTTGATCAGCAGAAGGAGACTGTGTGCCACACTGGGCAGAGCTTGAGCATATAAGACCTCAAAGCCTACCTCCACAGTGATATACTTCCTCCAAAAAGGCCACACCTACTCCAACAAAGCCACACCTCCTAAAAGGGCCACTCCCTATGGGCCAGGCATTCAAACACATGAGTCTATGGGGGCCATTCCTATCCAAACCTCCACACAATCCCAGCTTTGTTTATTTAAGTCTTTAGCTCTGTCTGGATAATTTGAAGGTTTTTATTTTCTTTTCTCTCTCTCTTTTTTTTTTTTTCCATGCAGGGTCTCATCATGCAGCTCAGGCTATCCTAGAACTTATGAATCTGCAGGCACCACTTCATCAGACTTTGAGGACATCTGTTTTCTAGTCATACTTAAGACATGCTAGGACTTCTAGGGTACAATTTGGGAAGGGAAGTCAGGAGAGGTCATAACAGAAAGGTGAAGCTGGGAAACCGTATAAGGTCCCCTTTATTCTTTGTTTGGAGCTACTTGGCTCTCTTTAATAAGTAGCCTGCACCTTAACTTCAAAAGTCAAGTGAAAGGAAGGGCATGTATGAGGAACACTGGCTTACGTGACTTCTGATCTGCTGAGCACATTGTTTAAGTGGCTGTCCAACTGTTGCAAAGCTTGTATCCTGCAACTGCACCATGGTGGTTCCAGGCTTATCAGTCAGGCCTAAGCCCCATCATGGTCTTAGGAAATGCACATGCTAGACTCAGAGTATAACCAAGACTACTGAATACATGAGGTGGTTTGCAGTGCTTTAGTCCAACACAGAGTAGAAGGGTCATGGATGAGTAAACCTACATTACTTAAGGACTACATCCCTACCAAGAAGTGAAACTAATTCAAGACTTCAAGCCTAAAATCTATCCTACTAAAAACAAGGCCACCCACCACCCTGTCCAGCCCCCTGGCCATCTGTTTTATCAGGCCCAATGTTACAGCCTAGTCAGATGTCTGCTCTGTGTTGCTCTCTTGCCTGCCTGGACAGAGTTGGGATGTGGCATGCCAGTAGACTCTCTCAGGAATAAGCCTCTGTTCTCACTTCAGTGCATTTTGTCCGGTGAATCTTAGTGTGAGGCAGATCTGACCCTTATTCCACAGATCGTTCCTTTCAGTATTTTCTTGGCTCCTTCCAGCTGGCTGGCGCTGCCATGGATCCATCCCATTTCTGCTGGTTAATCAGCCAATTCAGATGATTTGCTCAAGTTATTCACTCAGGACCATGGCTGGCTGAACAATTTCTTGGAAGCATCCCCTGTCTTGAAAACAAAGTTGAGAACATTTTAGATCTGTCTGCAAAGACTTTTTAGTTACTAAGAGTGGCTGAGCAGATTATACTGAGCTGCTGAGCCCAATTGCCTCTCATGAAATCAAGTCAATTTCAATCTATGTGGCATCAAGGGACCACGGAGCATTGGGAATCTGGCTGGTAGGTGGACAGTTCCGTGGCCTTGACTGTTCATGTGATGCATGTCACCACCTCGCTGCTGTCTCAGGTTGGCAGTGTCTGCTCTACCGCTTCCATCTCGGGCAGGCATAGTGAAAAGTCCCTCTCTTGGCAGTCTACTTGATGCTGCTGTTCCGAATACCCAAATGACGTATTGTGAACAGAAATTTACTTCTCAAAATCCTGAAGGCTGAGAAATCCAAGAGTCTAGTGTCTGCTGAGGGCCTCCCTCCCTGCACCATTAGATGGCAGGAAGCAGGACAAAGAACAGAAGGGGCCTCACTTGCCCCCTCACAATGGCATGGATCTTCTTTTCTCAAGGGTCTCTAATCTTCATGATGTACGATGACAATTGTGCTTTAATGGTAATTGTCGGATGACAAACATTCAAGCCACAGCTCTCCCTCTGAGAAAACATAAGTTCAGAATGAGCTCCTTTCTCATGCTGCATCCCAGACCTGAGTTCTCCTGGGGTGGCTTTGTTACTCCATCTTCACATATGTGGGGATGTTTGAAGAGCTCCAATTCACCTTTCTTAGCCTTGAGTGTCCTGTTTCCTGCAAAGTGCTGACCGTCTCACTATCTTGTGACATGAACAAAGACGGTATGGCTCTGAGTCTCCATCTCTTTGTTTGCAGAACATAGACTTCACAATAACAATGTGCTCCAAATCACGGTTCCTCAAAAGAGGGGAATTTCGTTCTCATTTGTGGTCTCAAGCCTGGCCTGGAGACCTGCATTTCCCAGTTACACCCTGGCTTAGGGAGACTGGCGAAAGTGTATGTTAACTTGAGTGAGGGCACAAGTTCACACAAGTTATATTCAGAATTCAGTAACCCTGGGGGTTTCCATGACCATACCAAGAAGAGCAGAGAAGGGTGATTCTCAGTGTCCTAGGAGAATCAGCCCTAAATGATACTTTGCCCTTCTTAAAGGAGTGTGGTGATGCTGGGACACCATCCACATGGAAGATGGCATCAGGATCCTTCTTTTCAAGAGCTGGAACAAAGACAGGGTGCATAGAGTAGTTCTATCTCTGTTCATTTTATTCAAAAGCACCTCGTGCTGTCAATACTATTTTCCACCCATCCCTTGCCCTACTTAGTCACATCAGTTGGTGGAAATTTTCTATCAAGTAATTCAGAAAGGTGTTGTGTTCACTGATCTTTATTCCTTTCATATTTGGAGCCTGAACCCGATGCCATTCAGTGGTACAGGGGTGAAGTATGCTCAGATGCCCCATGTCAAAGGGGCCACCCAGCTTCTCAGTTGCAATGTCTTTCTCTGGTGGCAACATTTGCTAAATGTATATTGCCAATAGCTCCCCTAGAGAGAAACTATCATGTTCTCAGGCTTAGCCAAAATGAGCAGCTGGCAGCTTATTCACAGAATGGGGTCTCCCCACATCACACCCATCCCCGTATCTCTCCTTCCCCAGTACTCTGGCCCAGTATGGATTCCATTTTAAATGAATGACATATCTGTTGGTTCTTAGTGATCTCATTTCTTACGCTAGCTTCAGCTCTGCTTCTTATAGTACTAGAAGCTCAAAATGCTTGCTCGGTCTCCTTCTGCACCAACCATAGCCTTCTCCCCCGAGGCCTTCCCCATTCCACCCTGCATGTCGTTTTTTAAAAATGAGTAACAGTAAAAATGAGTCTCTTTTGTAGCAAATACCAATTTTATATAACATAATAAAATAAATCTTAAACTAAGAAGGAAGTGGTGAGCTGGATTCATGGCAGTATGGTAAACAAATGAACAGCTGTCTGTTTGGATTCTAGAAAGCCAAGGGCAGGGTTTGCCACAGAGGAAGTTTACTGAGGAGTACCCTGACAACTAACAGTTGGGGTGGATGGGACTGGAGAGGGGGAAACAGTGGCTTTGATGCAGCCCCATGACAGACCTAGCCCACCTCACAGCAGCTCAAGATTTAGACTAGCACCTATACAGGTTCTTGGAACTGACCCCAGGTCCTCTGCAAGGGTACCCTAGCTGGGCTGAGATGTCCAGGCCCGATTCCTTTTGATTGTCCCTCACTGGCTGTGGCTGTTCCTGGAGGCTCTGTGGGTGTCTCTCACAGAGACATGCCTCAAAGAAGCCACTGCCATGGAACTGTCCGCTTCTAGCCCTTCCTGTGTTGTCAAGCCCTCGTTACAGGGGTGCTCACATACCCAACGGTACCCCACTGGGTACCACGACAGAGAAAGTAGGAGATTGTTGACCAGTCTGCCTCTGCTCTAGTCAATAAGCCTAGCGTAAAGAAAGTAGTTTATCTTCTCTAGGTTGTGCCCTCAGCACCCCACGTGTGTCCGTGACAGTGCAGTGGTTTAAAGTGTTGCTGTATTTTCTCCTATTTCTAACTCTGTAATGATTTAACGTGGCCTTGTTTACTTCTGCCTTTGTGGTCCTTGGTCTGGTCGTTAGGGACCCTTCACTATCTTCTTGTGGCTGTGACAATCAGGGCTCTCTCTGCATTTCCATTTCCTGTGCTGTTGATGAGATCGTGTGCATCCAAACATGGGTTTGTTTAATAAGAGCTTGGCTGTTCTCTGTGACATGCTGCTCAGAGCATAACTCCCCTTCCCTCTTTGAAGAAGCTTCACAGGGAGAGAGCTCCCCCTTTCTGCTTTCATCCCACAGATCATTTCCATACAGCCCACTCAAGATTGCCTGGCAGCACAGGGGACGGATGGGAATAACACAGAGATTTGTAACCACAGCGGCCCTGACTGCAGCCTCCTCCCTGTGTGCACTGGGAGCTGAGCAGCGTACAAGTGGCTGAACTGACTCACTTGAATTTCATCACTCTTCCTTTCCTCTGCCTTCCCTCTGGGACTGGTGATAATGAGTGGCAAAAATGACCAGGGACCACCAAGGAGACAGATTGGAAAGGGTGAGGTAATCTACAGTTGAAATAGTTAAAAACTGGCCTTGACTCTGTCACCTCATACAGCCTTGGCTCATCCATCCCTGGTTACTGAGCAGAGCAGCCACACAAGCAGATGGCTTTCCTGCAGCCTCCAGACAGATCTTTTGCAAATTCTTTCTTGCTTTGTTTCTGTAAAGATATCTCATTGATGCTTTCACTGTGGCCATCTCAAATGATACTCGGGTGTTGCTGATATCCCTGTAAAGATAACATGAATATTCTAAGACTGGGAGACAAGATAGGATAATGGGGGTGAGTATGATCAACATATGTTATATGTTTGCATGAAACTCACTATTGTGTATAATTAATATAGGCTAGTGAAGCATTTAAAATATTGCAAATAGTAATGGGACGAATGTCCTCGTTAGCTTCAGCTGTATACTCAACATAGCCTAGAGGCATCTGAGAGTGTCTCAGTGGGGAAATTGCCTAGATCAGATTGGCTTGTGTCTGTCTCTTTTTGTATTTGTCTTGATGGTTGCTATAGGAGGGTCGAGTCCAATGTGGGTAGTGCCATTCCTAGCAGGTGTTTCTGGACCTTATATAAGAAAGCTAGCTGAACATGAGCTTGAGAACAAGCCAGATAGTGCCAGAAGACAGCATTCCTCCATGGCTCTTGCTTCCTGATTCCTGCCTGAAGTTCCTGCCCTGACTCCTCTCAGTGATGGATTGTGACTTGGCAGCATAAGCAAACAAACCCTTTCCTCCTCTGAAGTGTTTCGGTCACAGTGTTTGTCATAACAACAGGACAAAACCAGAACAGTGGGCACTCAAAACTAAGCCCATGTCCTCCAACCACCACATTTACCCAGGAATGATCCCCTGAAGAAGGGACCAGGCACACATTTTAAATAGAAGACCACAGGAAGAATAAAGGTGCTCCTTTGTGCTGGGGGAAAGCTTAACCTGGGAAAGAATGACATGCCAGCACCAGCAGAGGGCAATGGCTGTCCCTAGCTCATCCCCATAATCACTGGAGCACACGTTCCAGCCCCTGGGCAGCTCCGGCGATTGAACTGCAAGTGTGGTGTCTGCTCCCGCTTCAGTGCTAGTCTGTTGTGAACTGACTCTTCTACTTGGCAAGTGTCAGCTCTCCATGTGACCAGAGCCTCAGTTTTCCCGTCACAGGAAAAACCAGGTATTTCAGTTTGCAGGAAAATGCTGGGCCTGGGGGGGTGGGGGCTCGCAGCATCCAAACATGTGAACACTGTGTATGTAGTCACTCCATCTGCCCAGGGTCCGTGATGATGTCCTTCCCTCCAAGCACACTGAAAGAGGAAGAGATCCCTTCACAGGCCCATCTCTCCTTGCCTTTCACTCCCTGTGAGTATGTTGCCTTCACATTTCAAATGTGTACTTGTGAAATTTGTGGGCAAGGCCTGTGCCACAGGATTGGAAACAGTGCTTTGGATACCGGAATCAATCCTGACTGATTACAGAGTTAGGCTCTCTGTCTCTATTTTGAATCTAAGTTTGTGAGGAACAGCTCTCAATAAGTGGCTTCATGTTCTTCCCTTCCTCACTTGTTTCCCTATGGACTGCACACAGCTCAGAGGAGGCAAAGCCAGCCCTAGGTAGTATCAAGACCAGCTCTTCCCATGAGCATTTTAGGCTCATGAGATGTTCTGCCCCATTTTCATCTACTAAATCCTTCATTGAACAGCTTGTCCTGAGCATGTGCTGTGCCATCAGCCCCTGGCAGTCCTGGGGATACCGACAGCTGTGGTATTCAGACGCTCTGCTATCTGGACCATGCATGGATGTCTTGCTCTACTCTGTCCAAACTTCCCATCTGTGGCACTAAGAACTGTTGAACTCAAGACCGTGAAAGGTAAAGAGGTGCTCAGTGAGCCGTGCTCCTCAGCCCATTGTTCGTAAGTGAAGGAGTCTGGGACACCATGCCAGATGTGTTCTCCCGGTCCTCACAAGCTGTAACTCAGGGTAAGAATAAGATAGCTGGACCTGGTCAAACCCATGTGTGAGCTGACTGCATATAAAGATTGTCTCTGTAATGTGGCATTGTCATTCTCCATCTTCATGTTGACTCAACTTCTGTGAGCCACCAACAGATGAGGCAAAGGAAAAGCAAAGGAAACCACTGGAGAGGCAGAGGCCAGCAGAAGGGAGATGGTCTTTCCAGAACAAGACACTAAATCCGAACTGGCCAGATATGAGCCTTCGTGAGGCTCCTGCTGCCTCCATTTCCCGGTGCACTGGGCTCTCTGTTTTCATTTTGCACACAATTACATGGGAAATGGCTCTCAATAGTAGCTCTCTATCCGTCCCTTCCTCCATCATTTTTGTGCAACTGTACCACAAGCAGTGAGATGTAGAACAAGGTGTCAGTACTGATGGTCTGCTTTCAGAGTTTATGCAAGCATTCAGAGGAGACAGGATGGATTTTACTGCTGTGCCTTGCTTCCCTCTCCTGGGCTCTCAGCTCCCCCTGAAGAGGTTCCTGCCAACATTCCCTGCTCTCTCCCTGCTGGTCAGTTTACAGTAGAGTCCCTAGGAAAATGCAGAAGAGCTCTTTTGTTAGGTGTGAGCAAGGAGCCAGGGAACGTCTTCACTGCTTCAGGAAGACAATTAAAGGACTTGGAAAGTTTGATTTGGTGTGTTGTTGACAAAGCCAAGTCCCCGGGTGGCTGTTAATTTTTCCGGGTGCTTCCCAGAGGAGACTTGTACCAACTCAGGGCCATGTGTTTCCCAGTACAGCTTTGATGCACTGCACAGGACACAGAAGATAGCAATCTCAGATCAAATTTCCTTTTTTGATTTGAGGGGTTCTTTCTAGTGAATGATTACTTTTGGTTGGAAAATAGTATCTATATTTACCTGAGAAAATAGAGGTGCAGCATGGAGAGGACCCATACCACTGACCTAAAAAAATGACTGCTTTCTGGGCTCACTACAATCATAGGTAAGCAGGGGTGGCCTGTCTCTGACCCTCCTGTCAGAACTGAAGGCCCACTGACAGCACTGTGAATGCCCTGCCTAGGGTTATTAGTCAGATGGTTTACACTCTGTATTGTCTTTAAGGGCATCAGCTTATTTGAAAGTATAAATCACAAGATGGAACCTATAAGATCAACTTTGACCTCCCATGATCCTTCATGCAATCATGGAGAAGGTGGGGTTTTAAAATGCACTTGCAGGTGCTTAGCAAAATGAAAACCTGAATCTGAAATCAAAGGGATATTACATGGATGTTGGTGATGGTTTTATGCCAGTTGATTCTGCAGGCAGATTGGAGGCTTTCAGTTCAATGTGATGAGCGGTGGCTCTGGAAAGGACAGCTGTCCAGCCAAATGGTCTGCTTTGAGTATGAGATGATCCTGGACTTTGCTGGCTTTCCTTTTTATACACCATTCATGTAATCAGCCTCCATGCTAGGCCTTCACTCACTTCCCTGCCTCTGCCCAAATATTTGAATCCCTGATTAGGAAGAACAGGTGGTGGATGGATAAGCTGAGAAATGTGACTTCCCTATTCATCCCTGATTGAGGTCAGGAACAGGCTTCAGTCTCTGTATCATTGGATGCTTCAGAGGGAATCATGTGAGGTCACAGCTCTGGATAAGGCTCACAGAAAGGAAATGACCAAAGTACAAATAGGAGAGTACTCCATGCGTTTCCAGGGTATGGAGGACTCTGTTTAGTGGGAGATGGGACTTCATACCAGATGCATGGTGGCAGTGAAGCCTGAATTGGTAAATTGTTATTTATTGCACTTTTAGCATAGGATCACCAAGACATGATGTTAAATTCCCACTGATTTTCTATAGCCTTTGCTTCCTTTGACATTTGTCTGTTTGCAGGGTGAGTCTGAGAGCTGGAGAGAAACATAGGCTCTGTTTCTAAGATCACATCGGAAACAAAAACAATTCAACAAAGGCACATAATTCAGATTCATTGTCCACAGACTAGATCCAGGTTCTGTTCAGGTGTCTTACCTAAATAATCTCACTTTATCCTTAAAGAACTCGGAAGCAGTAAGGGCTTCTGTGGCTCTCTGCTCACACACAGGGAGATCAACACAATCCCAGTGAAGGGACTGGTGTTTCCACAGCCTGACTCCAAATCTCTTCGTCCAAGCCTGCACAAGGTGCGTGTCTCCACATCACCCATTGTTCTAGACGTCAGGGATTCATGAGCAAACAGTATTTCAATTTGTTATTCAAGTTTGACCTTCAGATTGCATGAATATCTTTCCTCTATGTGTCAGGTTTTCTGGACTGCTCAGAGGTTACCATAACAACCCAGAATATTATTGACTGTGATGGTCAGCAAATAGAATTAAGTAATTTGTTTTCTAATGGCAGTGGAATTGCTGATGTCCTTCAGCAGTGAGCAATGACAGCACTTGTGAATAAGGACTCTCTTACACTTTGTTAAGGAGCATACACTTATTAGTTGTTGACGGTAAACAAGTACCAGTCATGTATGTGATAAGGAACAAGTATATTAAGGTATTTAATTGGTAAGATGGTCATGTGTATTATTATCTACATAATAAAATATCCGAAAGGCACTTGTCATCATTCGCATGTGTGGGTAGCTTGGTTCTGGTCTCCTTGGCTCACTTAGATGGGTCAGATAAAGATTAGGTAGTTGCATCTGATGACCCAGGCTGGACTATCTCATATGTATGAAGCCGAGAGAGCTCAGGCTTGAATACCTCAGGTGGAAGAATTGGCTTCCACATCATGTGGCCTTCCATCATCCAGCAGGCTCCATGTAGTGTGCTAATGTGTGTCTTGGCAGGGTCCTCAGGAGAAAAGCAAGAATATAGAAGCCCTTGCAGAGGGACTCAGAAATCATACCTATAACCCCATCACTTCTGCCTGATGCTGTAGCTAAAGCAAGTCTTTAGCCGGGTAGATTCAAGATTCTATCCCTAGGTAAGAAGAGACCTAAGATCACATTGAAAAGGGGAGTGGCTATTATAGTATGAGAAATAAGCATTAGAAATAAGTATTTCTAAAGACACTTTACAGGTGGAAATGCTGAGGTGAAATGTTAAATAGATCACCCTAAAAATCATGAAATGATTAACTAGCAAAGCACTCTAATTCACTAAAAATTAGCAGGTGGTTGGATAACAAAGTTAGACACTAAGCCATGTCTAATTCCAAGGCTCTTTTTCACTTTAAAATTTTTTGTCAACTGATTAGTTGGTTGAATAATGAATGATGCTGAGTGCTAGGCAAGCTCTCTGAGCTATATCCACAGCTCTATTTTTACTTTTTAATTTGAGACAGTCTAAGTTATCCAGGCTGGCTTTGTCCTCATTCTGTAGCCTGGGGTGACCTTAAACTTGTGACCTTCCTGCCTCAGCATCCCTGAATAATTGAGATTACAGTCCTGAATTCATATATCCATCAGGCCCAGCCAATGCGTTGTGGTCATTGTTTTATTTTGTTTGGATGGGGTCTTATGTAGCTCAGGTGCCTTCAAACTCAAAATGTCAGCAAGGATGACCTTGAACTTCTCTCATGCCCAAATGTTAGGATTGTAAATGCGCAACGAAAGTGGTGACCAAAGATGAGGAAATAACAAATTACACAATTCAAACAGCAATAGCCCTTTTGTTCTCATTATTAGAGGCATGGATTGTGTTAATCAAGGGACTTTACTTTAATTAAACAAAAATCCAGCCCTGAGCGACAGCTGCAGGTTATTGTTTTCTCATCTCTGCTTGGGTAGGCCTTAGCTGGGCAGGTATTTCTCATGGTAGTACTGTACAGATTGGTACTGATGAAGTGTGTAACTGGAATCCCCCATGCAAGCCCTTCACCTCACACTCTCCCAGAGCATGTTGGTGAAGTAAGGAGCATCACTAGCGGTAGTAAGGGAGTGTTGATGCCATTCAGTTCATTCCGAATTCAGAGTGTAGTACTATGTGAACACAATACTGTGTGGGGAAAATCTGGGTTATAAGTTAATATGGTGTTGATTCTCAGAAACTCTAACGGACTGATGCCCACTGTTATTCTCAAAACCAGCAGGATGACTTTAAGATATTCATTTGGTGCAACTCGTAGACACCTGGAATCCTATAGAATCCTTTGAAAATGCAAAGTTGTTCTGATCTCCATCCAGATGTCCAGATATATCAGTCCATAATGCATTGCTCCACTGGTGCCTGTAAGAATCAAATAGGGAATATACTCCTTATGGAGTAGGGTCTGAGACAGGAACATTGGCTTGCCCTGGGGCCTCAGCTGGAATGGGAACTGAGAGAGGAACCTGGATTTGTATAGATTCGGGCCTGTGCCATCTCCTGTGTACTTTTCAGAGAGTTTGAACTGTCCAGGGTGGCTAACTGGTAAGGATAACTATGTCTCCTATGCACGTTTATCCTCTGTAGGTCCTAAATGAGAATAGGTTAGTAGTCAGGGCTGACAAGCCAATCCTTTTCTTTATTGTCTGAATTCTAATCATGCTCATGACAAATGTTTACAACATAAGTTAGCTGCCAGAGCCTTCTCCTGGAGGTGTAAGTGGTAACAATTGTTAGTGTTTATTCATCCTTGGAAAGCTCTTGCCAGTGTGTGTGTGTGTGTGTGTGTGTGTGTGTGTGTGTGTGTGTGTACAGGTGTGCATGTATGTGGAGGCCTGAGGTCAACACTGGATGATTTCCTTCTAATCTCTCCTCACCTACGGCTTTCCGATGCAGCTGGACTGGGTAGCCAACAAGCATCAGGGACCCTTACCTCCGCCTAGGGCTGGGATGACAACTGTGCACTTCACACTTGATTTTTCACTGGAGTTCTGAGCAGGAAGTTCTGTTCCTCACGCTTGCACAGCAAACACTTCACCTACTGAGTCCTCATCTCAATGCCAACAGGTTTCTTAAAATACTGTTTTGATAAGAGAAATAACACTCCAGCCTCCTGATCTCCTCTTACACAGGAAGTGAATAGACTGGGGTGGTGTCCCCGTCAGATTCCACAGCTACAATTGGCTAGACATAAAAGAAGTGACCCAGCCTCTTCAAGAGACCTCTTCCCCAGGGGCTAGCCCAGCTCTGCGGGGTGCATTTTCTATGCTATCAGCACAGATGCTCTACAAACTGGACAAGTATGACAAATCTCCCAATCTAAAGTCACCATCCATTGTGTTATTCAGTGGCTTTCCAATGATACGGATCATGAATAGAATGTTTCCATCTGATATCAGTTCAGTAGCAAAATATGAGAGACAGTACAAATATCTAATCAAAAGTTAATGTATTAATTATATATATATATATATATATATATATCAATATTGTATAAAGCCCCCCTTTGCTGGGCTTAACAAGTCATGGCCATCTAGGACTTTGAAAAATACAGATACACAAACTTGATTAGCTGCAATTATAAAAAAAATTTTCATGCCTGAAAGAATGAATTTGATTTGTTGAACAGAACAATTCCTAATATGTTTTACATAAAAGAAAATCTGTTTTACAATATGACTTGTGAAATTTTATGTTAACAATTTATACAAGTTTGTCTCTGTTGATGCTTAGAAAGCCCATGAGAAATCCACTGTGGTCTGCTTGAGTCCTGGCCTGGGATAAACATAGACCTGCAGAACTCTCTGGGATGTTGTCTCCTGGACTGCTCATCTGGACCAGTTGTCCCATGCTAGCATCATTTCTAGTCAAATGTGAGGTCAACTTTGTAAAATCTTCTCTGTGGAGAAATGTTTGCTCTGCCTCATTTTCTGTCCCACCTTGCTTTCATTCTAATCTCTGATGTCCACCATCCTTAGTTAGTAATGTAGCTTTTCATGGTATAGAAAGTCTCTGACAGACTATTTCTTCTCAATGCTTAACCAAAAGAGTTTTGTGTGTCATGTTTTCAATATTCTTTCCCAGGATTTTGTGAAGATCCTGGTATTTGAACATGTTTGTATCTTCTAATAACTGATCATCCTTCTATATATTGGAAAACAAATATTTTCCACTTTTACTTTCTTCATTTGGAAGCCTGGAAACTCGGAGCTAAAACATGTACTCAATTATAGCAGAAGTTCTTCACCCATGAGGAGAGCAGTTCAATAGAAGTAACTTCAACTTCCATTCTCCTTCATTGTTGTATTAGGTCCCCAAGGCTTATGCAACAAGTTGTCACACATTTGACACCTAAACTAACATGCATCTATCCTTTTATAGTGGTTTCAGAGGAAGGAGACTGACATTGGCTTCAGTAGGCAAAGGTCAACTTGCTTCTCAGGTATGATGATATGTGTTTGTAATCCCAGCTTTCAGGAGGCTAACGTTGGGGATAGCAAGCTTGAGGACAGTCTGGATACATAGTGAAACCCAGTGTCCAGAACAAGAACAAGAAAACCATCCTTAAGCAAGATTAAAAACTCTCTGTACAGTCAAAATGCATGTCCTGACCTCTGTGTAACCTATGCATGTAAGAGTTCTGGTGCTGTTTTTATCTTGTCAGCCTGTAAACCTGTACAAAACACCATCAAGCATTTTGAAAGCTCATTTACTCAAGTGAAAGTTGTTTAGCTCAAAATAAGCATGTCAAAATAATTTTATTAATTTAACACTTTGATCATTGGTTTCAAAGGCCACCAAGAGCATATTAAGGTAAGAATTTCTTTCTTGAGAAGCCCACGCTCAGCCCAGAATGGGTACTACGGTGCTACTCTCCATGTCTTACACATCTCTTCCCTCCAGTCTCTTAATGTCTATATTTAAATCTATATAAAACATTTTCTTAATAAACTTCAAGTGTGTTTCCAAAGAAGACATCAACTTGCTAGACAGCCACACCCTTGCCAGAGACTGCAAGGGAGAATCCATTCTTTGTGTTTCCAGCTTCTAGTGGTGACTGGATTTCTGGCCTCATCACTTTAATCTCTAGCTCAGTAGTCAAAGAATCTTTTTTTCTCTGTTGACTCTTCCTTTGTTTCCTTCCTGCAGGGCTATCCGAATGCTTCACATCAATCCTCCATATAAAATATACACATTATTTCCCGGCAACCTCAGAATGGCTCTACTCAGATAATTAACTCAAAGTTCAGTATCTCATCTAAATAGTATCAGCTCAAAAGTCCCAAACCTCATCATAAATCGTCTCAGGTCAGACATGAGACAACTCTGAGAAAGAGCAGTTCTGAGGTTCTGGTTTCCATTTCTAAAATCAAGCATCTGGTGCCTTGCACACAGTAGGTGTCCACATATTGTTAGCTTCCAGGTATCCCTTCCTCCCTTTACTCATTGCATTCTGAATTTGTTTTACCGTTTTATTTTTCTGCTACAGATTAATTTTTCACTATGGGCCACTCAGATCTTCTTTATAGGCACAGCCCCCTGGGTCCTGTGTTGTAGACTTTGAAGAATATTTTTTTTACTTCCTTCTTATGATGTCATTGTTAAGTTCCTCCCCCCGGGCACCACCTTCCTTTCATCTCACTCTTCCACATATGTGCCGAGGTCAAAAAGTCACTGTGATTCATTCCCTTACCTGCTTATTAATGGTAGCTGTCATTCATGTGTAGCTGCAGGGGAAGTGGCCTGACTTCTTATGCCATTTCTGGTATGGCTGGAAGAATCTAACTTCATCTTTAAGGTTATATATCCAAGGGGCATTCTAAGTAGCATGAGACACAGCCACTGAGATACAGCCTCCATTCTTTGCTCAACTCAAATCTACCCCCTGCCTATTTGGTGAGGATGTACCTACCATCCGCTTTCTTCCTCTTCAAGTCGGCCAGATACCTAACACTTATAAGTCTGATGGCAGGTGACCATCACTATGGACCGTTTATCACAGGACTGAAGCTGCTCTGTGTTTGGCTCCTGCTATTTCAATACTTACCATATCATATGGTGTGGGAGCTACTAATATCCCAAGTTCAGATAAGAAAAGCCAGATGATTGAGAGAAAGTGACCAACCCATAATAGCTGTGCTCACCAAGTAAAACTATGTCCATCCCTCATGTGACAAACAGAGCAATGTGCACAAGTCCTGGGATTATACACCATAATCGCAAAGAACCTCTGCTTACTTCTCCCTGGGTTTCCATTTGGAAACTCAAAGGAACTGATATCTAACTCTAGGATTGCTGAGACTTGCCCACAGCACTGAGAGGACCTCTTCTTTTCTTGGGGTTCTTTTCTATATGTCTTAGTAGCTCCCCTACTCCAGATTATCATCTGAAAAAAAATCTTTCAGAGAAGTTGAAAAAAGAATTGTTACAATGACCTTTGTCTGTCCTGGCATTCTTTTGCCTGTTGTGACAGCCCCTGCTCCCTGGGCCTTTCTACTCACAGACAAGTGCAGTTTGGTTGGCTGAACAGTTGTTCGGAGGACTCATTCCCAGTACTCCTGCATGGATCCTGAGAGGAAGGACCATCTCTGTCCTACACACATCATCATGAAGCCCAGGAAATTTCAAGTTGGTGCAATAGCATCTAAAACTCAGTCTGCGATTAGGCTTCCCCAGCTCTTCAAGTAACATCTGCTTTTCAGCCCCCACCCCCTTTTAAAGTTGGAAGTCCTTTTTTTCCGACCTCTTTGTGAAGTAGCTTTCCCTCCTGGAAGTTGTGTGTCCTGTCTTCCTGTTGTTGCTGTGGTTTCCTTTTATGTTGTCCTGTTAGTTTTCCTTCTGTTAACTGTTCACTCTGGAGTTCCTCCAGTTCTGTATTAGTGTAATTCTTTCATCTCAACTGGATTCTGGTGGGAGTTTGTCCTGACATGAGTGAGGTGCAAACCATTTCCTTTATGTAGAAGAAAATAACTGAAATTATCCAATAAAATTATGTGTTATTTTTTGTCACAACTATTGAAGTCTAAGACAGAGAATCCTCTTTACTGACTAAAACTTCTGGAAACATCTTTCCCTTGAACATCCTGAAGCTCTGACAGCACTGAGGATGCTGTTGATGTTTTTGCTTTATCCTTGCTGTATTAGGTTGGTACTAAAGCATCTGAAGTGTGGGAGTACGTGACATGTTAGATTCCTGGATATGGCTCCTTGTGGAGCTGGGATTTGACCTTGGTTTGGGATCTCAATATCATGCTTCCCCTTCCAAGTCAGTGACTATTATCAATTTAATATAAAATAGATAGGGGGCAGGGTTAAGAAGGATAAGGTATTTTTAAAAAGGTAATAGACACTAATCAACACAGAGCTACATCTGAATCCAGCATCAGTTAGGTCTTTGTAAAAGCGACCTTCAAGCAATCTGTACTCTGGTAAGACAGTGAAAGCTTAATTTATGGAGATTATATTTTAAAAGTTTCTGAAGCTCTTGCTACCATAGATATGTAAGCACATGCTGAGAAATAATAATAGGGAAGCAGAAAGAAGCCAAGGTGGATGGTTCCCACTTAATCTCATAAACTTACTTCGTGCTGTATAATAATTATGGATATTAGTCAAGACATGGAAATATCTTTACCCTGTGCTCTGAACCCACAGCAGGAAAAAATTCTTGGCTAAAAAAAAGAGTCTTGGACTCTTATTTATTTTTCTAGTGAATTCATGGACAAGAAGAACTTTGAAACCATTCTGGGCAGTGTGACCATCAGAGCTTGTAGGGAGGAGGCAAGATGTTCAGAAGAGTCAGGTTTTGCCTACTATCTCAAGGGCTCACTTAGGACACACAAGATGTGTCCTAGTTAGGGTGTTACGTGATATGATGAAACCATGACCAAAAGCAAATTGGGGAGGAAAGGGTTTATTTGGCTTACACTTCCACATCTTAGTCCATTGTTGAAGGAAATCAAGACAGGAACTCAAACAGGGCAAGAACCTAGAGGAAGGAGCTGATGCAGAGGCCGTGGTGGGGTGCTGCTTACTGGCTTGCTCAGTCTACTTTTTTATAGAACTCAGGACCACAATAGGCTAGGCCCTCCTTCATCAAACACTAGTTAAGAAAGAGACCTACAACTGGATCTTATGTAATCATTTCCTCAACTGAGGCTCCTTTCTCTCTGATGACTCTAGCTTGTGTGAAGTTGACATAAAACCAACCAGCACAAGATATATTCTGTGAGGAAGGTTGTAGGCAGGAAAAGCTGTACTACAGCTGACTGGAATAAGAGCAGCTGAGTCTCATGCCATTGTGATGTCAGAGTGGACTGTGAGGGCCTCACAAGAGAAGTTTGAGGGCATGTAGTCTCAGTTTTACCAGACTCACTCAGAAGATTCAGAGAGCTGGTTTGGCATTAAAACGCAGCACTTACATTTACAGGTTCTCAGTATTGGAAATGAGAAGGCAAAGAGAGGCACAAATCAAGTTCACAGTGGATGGCAACTAGCCTGGGGAGCATCTCGAGTCCAGAATCTGTCCCAAAGAGATCAGAAGTTGGAGTTCTGTCTTGGGGGACATCTGGGGTCCAGGTTCTGTCCTGAAGACATACAGAGTCCAGATTCTTACCTGGGAGCACCCAGGATACCAGGTGTTATCTGGGGGCCATCAAGGGTCTATCTTCTGTCCTAGGGGACATCTAAGATCCAGATTCTGTCTTGGGGGGATCTAGGTTCCCAGTTCTTTCCTTCATGACTTCTGGAATCCAGGGTTCTGGCCTGAGT
>CABHPP010070200.1:0-11910 GCA_902168425.1 Peromyscus attwateri | reverse complement strand
CCTGTCTATAACACTTATTATTTGTACACTGACAAGTACCACCCGGGAAATATTATTTCATAGATAAAAAATAACATTGTTGATTTTAATTCAGGTATAGGTTTTAATGTAACTCTTGAACAGTATGTGGACTTCTATTACTTGACTGAGATGCTCTCTATCCAAAGGACATATACATACATACTAATTTTAAATCCCCTAAACACCTGATAAAAAACAAACTTCTTCTGTTAGAGTACTTTTAAGTACTTCTTATGGTAAATTCATTGTGACAGCTATTTTTCAAGTTAAGTGCTTCTTTCATAATTATACAACGATAATTGTGTGTCTGTGTGTCTATATACACACACATATATGTATATAGAAAAAACTCATGGTTTGCTATCTATTTGTTTCTTTATAGATCTTGGTTTGTTCATTGTAATGATGCTAACTTTTAAACCTTACAAAATATACTGATGGTACAATATTGAAGTTTGGACCTGAAGTATTAAGCTTATATGGAGGGATGAAAGAAAAACAATTTGGAAATTTTGCTTTTGAATTTTGAGCACATCTATTCTCTTAACAAGAATTATTTCTGAACAATAATGGAAATTGGGACTATAGAAGTCAATTTAAATATTTAAAAAGAAAGATCAAGATGTGAATTCAATAAAATGTTTAGAATTTAGCAATCAAAAAACTTGTGGTTGTTGACCATGAGCCACACTGTGGTACATTTCTTCATTATTTGCTCTTTAAATGATGGAGGGTTAAAACAAGATTTTCAGAGGACATGCATAAATTCGTAGGATTAGCTTGCCACATGGCAACTCCAGGTTCTCTTTTCAAGGAAAACAATTCAGCTAAGCCACAGACAGAAGAAAGCTTAGAACAGTGGTGGATGAAAAGCCTAAACATGAAAGCAATGAAAAAACACATCCAAGTAAGACTAAAGGATGTTTTAAAATAATTATTTCTTCTCTTAGAAAAGAATACATATTTTAAATCATAATAACCACACCAATACTGGTAATTACTTTCATTTACTTGAGTTAACACATATTATCCAGAGTCTAAAATATGCCATATGATCTCATATAGGCCATTGTATGCACGGACAAAAAGAATTTGCTTCTTTAGAGACGCTGCATATTTAACATCAGGCTAGAAAAATGGCATGGTAAACAAAACTGCACACACCGCATCATTGGAAGTACGAGGCTGGGGAGGAGCGGGTTTAAAAGGAGAAAACTCATAGGATGACCACTCAGAACTCCCAGCAGAGTGTGTATGGCTGGATTATACACAGTGGTGGCAGCATTTCCTTGAGGAAAAATGACATACTTAAGCTTACCACCCAATATTGTTGCTAAATCAAAGTGGTTTCTACAAAGTCAGTCAAGCTTACAGAAAATCCTTCACCTTGAACAGATTTCCTTTTTCTTTTTTCTTTTTCTTTTTCTTTTTTTGTCAATGTCTTCAGATTTTTTTCTTTGAGTACCCAGGAATGTAACAATTATTAGTAACTACTGAGTGAAAGGCTTAAGCACAGAAGCCATTTTAATGATAATGTTTATTTCTCTAATCCGCTAATCATTTTAGAATTTTCAGAGGCTCTGTTGAAGATCTAAAGAAGATCTGAACAAAAAACATCCCATTAAATTAGCATGTTCCTTAGTAAATAGATACCCAGGTTCCATCTCAAGATAACCCTGCAGGATCTGTTGGATTTTAGACTACAGTCAGCTCACAATCTTCCCTCCTCAAGTTGAAGTGGATTAATGTTTTACATATGTCAAATACACCCTGTTCATACACAGACTAAAATAAAAGGCACTTAACGGGAGTTGAGGGAAACTTGCTTCCTCTGGATTGAAACGCCTGATTGTTAGGCAGCCTGTGTCATCTTGTGCCAATTGAAATCCTAATGGGGGAAGATGAAAGGCAAATCTTCTACCAAAATAAAATTTGCCTTCTTCCTCAGAAGGCTTTAATTCCAAACTCAAACAGCAGAGCCCACTTTCCCTGTAAAGGCACCTCCAGTCATCATCTTCTGAATGGCAGTGTGTCCCCTTAATGTCCTCCTGCATTTCTCCTTTGCCCTGTGACCCTAAGACCCCACTTCCCCTTGCTTTAAAAATTGTGCTTTAGCTCACTTTAGTTTTGTTCTCTTATGCGTTAGCCTTTATTATTATTTTTTAGCCAAAAAAATGCTATTTTTAGTCTTTTTTTTTCAGTAGTGAAACTATTATCCAGCAAAGAAATGTCAAATAAACAAAAACAGTGGAAAATAAATTTTATTATGAAGAATAACTCTAAGCTAAAAAAGTAATTTAACATCCATATTGACATACTTAGAGAATATTCTATTTTTCTTATTCTGCAATGAAATCCCATATGAGGAAAAATGGGGCAGTAATGCAATGCAGACATCAGTAGGAATAAGATAATGACTTTAACTTGAACATGTTGCATTTTCGTCAGTGTACTGAGTGCAAAGACCCAACATATCGTTATGTAATACCTATTTCCAAGTATTCATGCCAACATAGGTCTAATCTACCTGAACTGAATGCTCAAAATAAACTAATGAATTTTTCTTATGTGACTAAATCTATTGCTAGCCAAATCAATTAGAGCAAATTTGATTTCAAAGTAGATTTCTCCCTTCCTCCTTCCCACTTTTTTTCCATGCACCTCTCTCTTTCTTCTTTTCTTGAATCCCTAGGATTTCTTTGCTGACTTCCTGTTTGAGGTCTATAACAACAAAATACATGCACATCTGTGTAAATGTTATCAGCAATCATTTGAATATATTGTGCTTATTGTATATGGAGTCTATTAGCATATGAAGTACATCACACTCATATTAAGCAACAAGCAAATTTTCTATAAAACTTCAGGAGCATTATTGGCTAATCATTGTAAATTATTTTAACCTACAACTCATGATTTATGTCAAATATACACAGATTTATTTTTCAGTATGAAGAGCCCAACTGTTTTCTGATAAATGCTACCTTGTTATTTACCTATGAATTCAACATTAACAGATATTTTTATTTCATGTTTTTGTTGTAATTTTTAATCTATAGTTTTTTTTGCCCAGATTAACTCCAAGAATAGTAACCTTTGATAAATGAAGAAATGATGTTCAAGCGTCCAAATAACTGATGAAGAGTGAATTCAACCTACAAAAACATGCCTACTTTAGACCTACTCTCTAAAATTTGTTGCGACCCACATCTGTATCTGCTGCCTGTGTCGTCCTTCATTTAGCTACTAGAAGGTATATGCTGCTTGTATTATTATAGCATGAGTCAGAAAATCTTACTCTGTGGAAGTAATGTATGAACTAAGATCAGATGGATTGCACTCGTTAGAACATGTATGTGTGAGATCTGTTCGGGTAAGAGAAATAAATTCAGAGAGCCTGCAAGGAGCCTGACTGGGAGTGATGAGGAACTGAAAGAAGAGAAGGAACACTAGGAAGTGGGAGGTGAGAGAGCTCGCCACACAGGATGTAGAAGGAGGCGGGATAAAACCAACTGACACACTTTACCTTGGTTGCTAGGATTCAAAGGAGGTAGAAGAATGTCCTTAAACCACATGATGGGCGGCCTTCTGCTCTTTGTAAAGACTGACTGATCTGGCTTTCCACAGACAAAACTGGATGGAAAGGTTGGCAAAGTAGAAAGAAAGGAGGAAGCAAGATGAGATTGAAGAGAATTATTTCTTCAAGTGAAACCATGTGTCTTGGTGACCTTTAACCCTCCACTCTGATGTAGAGCATGGGAGGCCAGAGAGTCTGTAACATGCAGGCAGCAGCTGAGAGGCCAGTGTCTTCTTTTCACATTTTGCAAATATTGCCACACTACATCTATGATTCTGCTTCTTTCTGTTGTATGCATGTAACACTTACAACCTTACACATAGCCTGTACTTCTGAACTTAAATGATATATTAATATATTTCCCATTGATTACTACTTTCTTAATATTTTTAGATAATATGGGGCCATTTCAAAGTTAAAACTCCATCAATAATTTACTGTTTGAGTAGAGCAGTCAAGTATGTACTGCCGGTCTTGTGTCCATGAGAGACAGTCATGTCTACACATGCATTCATGAGACAAGACTGCTGTCATAATGGTAAGAATCTATGAAGCATTTAGTCCCACGGAAGTGTGAATCTATACTTTGATTATCAACTGTGAAAAATCACCATAATCTACAAAAATGCTTAACAATACAAAAATTCACAGACTGGAATGTTCCTCCGATTTTTAAGTACCCATGAACTATCTTCAGAGTACATATAGCTATTGAGAGATAGACAATGCTCAGGTAAACCTATCTAAGGAGGAATCTGACTTGATGTCAATCACTTTTCCACAACAGACACTTATTTCCCTAGATAAATGAGAAATTCAGTAAAATATAGTGATAGGGAGTAAAAATGAGTTACATTCTTAGTATTACACCTTCATATTTTCCCGAGATATTGCATCTACTATTGATATAAATACATGAAAAGTTTATATGAATTTCTACATAGATGAAATATATACATACGCAGTGAACTGTATGGTCCCATTAAGGGTATATGTGGGAAGCTAGTACAGGCTTCTGAGTGCTCAGTGGAAATCAAAGTGCATTCATTTTACCATCATTTTCTTGAATCAGACTCTGTTTCCTCGGACCCTGGAGGTCTGTGATGATAACGATTCTGCATTTTATCTTTCTTTGCCTTTCTCATGTTCTGTGTCAACACTCAACTAGTCTCCACCTGTTCATTAAACCTTTATTCTAACAGATGCTGCCTCTTTCCTCCTCTTTTATGTTCCCCAGGGAAGATCAAAGCATTGAGCCGTTCCTGTCCATTGTATACAGAGGTGTGTGGGTGAGATTCTGCATGATGCTTGCACTCACGCTCTCTGGCTAATGGACTCAGTAACTTTCTTTGATAATGTTTGATATGTGGTGAGTGCTTCAACCAACAGAATGCAACTTAAATCCAGTGACTTTCATGAGAATAAAATGAAATAATATTGAAATACCTAAATTGTACCTATTCTGGAGAGATGATAATTCATTTTTATAAGCAAGTACTATTCTTATGAAATAAACAATTGTCAAGTTTTTTTCTGAAATCACATGATATGGTTAATAATCAGGCAGTAGATGCCCAAAGAAATGAAGGTAAAATACAAATTTATTTGAATAATAATTATTGATGTTACCAGCAGAAATTGAATTTATTTTATTTTTAAAAAATAAAATCATATGTATAATCTATATGAACTTAGATTTTCTATTTTACAATTTTATTTTTATTAGTTTTAATCTTGTGCACATATTTGTGTGCATACATGTGTATGTGAATGCATTTGCCCATGAAAACCTGAGGCATCATCAGGTTCTGTGGAGCCAGAGTTAGAGACAACTGTGAACTGCTCAAAGTGATGCTGGGAATCGAATGCAGAGCCTCTGAAAGAGCAGTAAATGTCTTAACCTATGAGTCATTTCCCCAGCCATTACAGTTTTTAAATTTAATTTAACAATTTTAGCACTATTGTGGCTCAAACTCTGGGCCCGGTACATCTAGGCAAGCCTTGTACCATTAAGCTACACCCCCAGTTATTGCATTTTTTATATTTTAAAATGAATAGAGATTAGAGGGGCTGTCTAATAAGTATAATATAAATGTATTTTGAGCAAGTATGGAAGTCATTTATCAGCAGACACATGCTTTAAATAGGAAAATAGCAGATGTTTTTAGATTCTAGAGATTTTGATAGTACACAAAGTTTTCCACTCAGTTGATAAGCTGATATTGTTCAGGTCAAACTCATCTTCTGTCAATATAGTTGAAAATGCTTTTAATGTTTGCCTTAGGGGATTTGTAAAACTGATCAGGAAAATAGGAAGAGTGAAGGTCACTAAGATAGACTGGTCATGTAAGAGGCAAACATGGAATCTGGTTTCTCCTGAAATGCTCTTTATAACAGCAGGACATTACAGTTTGTTTCTGACATACTTTATGGACAAGGCACTTCAGGCTTAGTTTTTCACATGATAAAAATGGCAATATTTTGCTTACTACTCAATGTCTGTATACAGTCTATTGTCAGATAGATAAGTTCCTTTCTGAAAATGTTATCTGTTTTTTGTATATGCCTAAGATTGTTTTATGAACTTATGGGGTAAGTTCAGCATGAAATCAGAGATAAGCTTCCATATGACTGTTAGTGAAAATGTGATATGGTGACAAGGGGGTACTGGGACTTGTATCAGCCACACACTGTACAGGGAATAGGGATTCCTCACTTCAGATCTGACATTTGTCCCCCAGATTTAGGCCAGCGAAGGGCAAATAAATGTGGGGCACTAAGTATCCATCCTTTCCAGGTTAATCAATTTAAATATGAGGTAAGACAGCTACTCAATGCCAACAAAATGTAAATCAGGAGAAAAAAATGACTGGGATAAAAGCACTTAAAAGGAGCTTGAACCCTGGCACGCATACAAAGCTGCATTTGCAGTACTAGAAAGAACAACGTCCAGCCTCTGCAGAGCTCTCTGGTAATCTCCAGTGCAGCAAGCAGCTGAGAGAGAAGCTAGCCTTGGGACTCATGCTCAGGGTGCTACTTCTTAGGTGTATATGCATAGTGCCCATTAGATAAGTGTTTTTCTATCAAGAGGCAAATACTGAGGTCTGAAACGGCGAAGAGACCAATTTCATGTCATTTTAGTGGAAGCAAAAGTCACACAATGAATCAGCGGCAGACCTGTGAATTGATTTTTACATCCCATTAGACTCCCTTTTAAGCAGCTCAGCAATTCCTAAGATTGCTTTCAGTGGCCAAGGATGCACAATTGAATTAGAAGGGCAGATTGAAAAATAAAAATAAAATTAAAATGGAAAGTGGTCATTCTATGTGACTTGGTTTCTGACTATTTGAAATGATATTTTTTTCCTGTAATGTTCAGTTATCAAGGTGGATTTAGTTAGTAGGAGCAACTTCTCTATCCCTTATAATGCAAGGTATTCTAAATTATAAAAGTATAATAGCAAATTATGCAAATATAAGGCTACTTGAATAAAAGTTGAATGTCCAAGTCATTCCTTTTATGAGGCAATGATTAAAGAATTATCCTTCACATAAATAGATATTTCCCCAAGCACATTGATCCTAGTTGGAAAAATTTGAAGACTCATTACTACAAAATTGAACTTGAATACAATGTAGCTTCTTTTTCAAACATTATAATACTTTATCATATTTATTGATCTTAATAACTAGATAAGGCTGATTTATATCTTGATAACAGAATGATGAATATGGCAATCTACTGTTATTTAGTAATTTGGATGCCATATAAAATTTAGTATTATCTGTTTCTTAAGACTCCTACATTTTTAAAAATTATGGCATTTTTCCAATTGTATATTGGAACAAGGATTTTTCTTTGAAATCTGTAGAATTTCATTCTCAAAATATTAGAAAGCAACTCTTTATGCTGAACTTTTTTGAAGTGTTGGAAAGCTCATCAGAGTTTGTATTTTAAGTACTCAATTTGAAATACACTTCCATTAATGTTATAGAGTGTGACAGTTCTCTCTCAGAGAGAAACAGATGACAGGTCACGGCGTTGCACACATAGTCACATTTGAGTGTGTCTGTGGAGAATAAGAAAAAGTGGGTTTTGCTTATCTGCCTAATCCCTAGGTTGTCTATAGAGAGAATAAGTGTCGCCAGATGAAGCTGTTTCTGTGGATACCTTCTCACTTCTTTTATAAAAAACAACACTCCCTGATTGTTTCATCTTTATAATCTATTAAGGGACTCAGGTAAGTCATCATTGCCATGGAATTTCACCAAACTGACAAGTACTGACAACCTTTTGGATACAAGCACTTAATGGTGTTTTCAAGAATGTTCTGATAATGTAATTGGTGGTTCACTAACTTAAAATGCAATGTTTTGAAATGATATACACTCAAATAATAATGAACACATGGCATAGCATTCTCTCAACAGTGTGTAGTGCTGATGGCTTTGGAAAGGCCACATGTCACAATGGTGAGGAAAACAAATTTCTCACTGTGTGATGATAGGTAACTTCTTGATTCTCTTCTGAGCCTCTGTATCCTCAAAGGGAAAATGAAGAAATATTTACATCTCAGGGTTATGAAAATCTAATATTTTAATGTTGATAAAAGCCATTAATTATGTCATCTGGCAGACACTGATACTAATAAGTAAAACAATCATTTTAGAAAGTCATTCTAACTCAACGGAACCTGAGCAAAATATCTAGGAAGTTGTTATGAACAAATTCCTTAAACATTCCAACAGGGAAACCCTGTCTCACATAAAGCAACAAAACAAAACAAAAATATTTCAAATACACAAATATAAAACAAAAGTTACAGATAGCCTGACAGTGATTTTCATAGAAAAATCACTATTGGTAGTGATATATATTAAATGTATTTTTCTAATAAGTTTCTGTTTTTTTTCAAAGAACTTTTAAAGTGGAATGAATTTGCATTATGTTCAAAATATGCATTACATCACATGCCTCTCTCTGGATTTCCAGGTATGCATTACTCATTTTTGTGTAATTCGTCAAGGTTAGGAATTCCCAGTACCTTTGTATGTAACAGCTTAATGTTTTAGAATAACATGCATGGGCTTTATTCATATACTCTGGAGTAGAAATTGAGCATATAGGAGCTACTATATGCTACAAAGAGAGTCTGCCTAGTTATCAGGAGAGGATGTGAAGCCCATCCCCCCACTGGAAACGCTAAGCTCTGTCATCTCAGTTACACGTCACTAATTTGTGCAAAACATGAAGGATGTTTTGATTTCTTGTTTTCCTTTGAGAATCACAAAGTTTCCTCCGTGTCTTTCACTTGGTCTCTGTTTGGCTTTTCTTCAGTTGGTACCAGACCTTTGCCATAGTCTCAAAATGGATGTATGGCTTGTTCACTTTCTCCCCTAATTTATGCCCTAGAAATATATTTCTGTTTGAATCTGGCAATAGTACCACTGGCTTTGTAAAACCTCACAAGGCTCTCAATTAGTTTTCCTCAACTCAACCTTTAATGTGATTTCCAGCTTCCGTACTTGAAATGTACCATGCATCCTGTGCTGTCCCCCTTTCCCTGTAGACTGTCCTTTCTGCCTCTGTCCTTCTAGCCGTTGCTAACACTGCCCACACCACCTTCTACAACTCTTCACACACTGTTCAGGTTTCAGACTCCAGTTTGAAGGTGCCAGCCTCTGCTCATTTCAACCGCCCCTCTATTTGCACTTATCACCTGGTCCAAACTAGATATGCATGGAGTATTTTTAAAATACCAATATGGGAAAACTAAAATTGGCCTAGTATCATAAAACAGGATTAATCATTTCAGTTCGTGGTCCTACAGTATCCTGTAAGTCATCTTTTCATGATGCAAGTTTTGAACACAGACATAAACCATTGCCTTGCATGCTTCATGCACGTGCACTACAAAATACTAAAGAATTTTAGCTTTCTCACTGGTAAGACAAAATTAAAAAGAGTACTGACTTCATAACATTTTGTGATGATTCAGTGTAGTTGATACAGACTACACACATAATGTTAATTGCTCAATAAATCTTGGTTTGGGGGAATATAATTGTTATTTTTGATGCTTTAACCCAGATCGAAGTTAGATTTTTATGTGTATGTGGGCTCTGTATATTTGCAACCTTCACCATTAATCTTAGCATCTTAACTAAAGATGTTCACCATGGTTTTATAGAAGTCATATTAATGTTATTGAACCATTTACTTATATACAAATTGCATCCCTTGTTATTCAGGAATTGAGTGCAACTTCAGATATAAAGAGATCTACCCTCAATTACTTTCTAACAGTCTCTCAAGTCTAAGAAATAAGGACTCCATGCCAGAGGTCCACTCTGCTTAGCAAGCTATTCATGGTCACCTCCAAGCTCTGCTCATTCTACCATGCTGCTCTCCTCCCTAGGCTCTGCTGTTTCTTCCTCCCTGGCTCTCCTGTGTCCAAACTGCCTGGCTTTCCTGTGTCCAAACTGCCTCATGGTGCAATGCTCACATCTGGCCCATACCTCTTCTACAAGACAGAATCAGAATTGGTCTGCTCCTCCCTGGCCCTCGGGTTAGCACAGCCAAACACACTGCAGCAGTGTAGACAGTGAAGTTCTGAGTGTTGTCCTGTTCTTGCCTGCATTCACAGGTTATCAGGTCTACAGGTATAGGTCTTCCCCTAGAAGACTCTGGTTTCACGATGTTCATGACACCAAGCAGGGATTCCACAGCTCAACAAACATGCTAAATACTACTTTTTCAATAGTCTAGACATAGAGTGATTTATCCCCTTTTCTCCACATGGTAGATTAGTGAATGGCCACCAGTAGAGTGGCTTGTTGAAAGTTTTATTATAAAATACTTCAGAAAACAATGGCTACCCTATTAAAATCACCGTATATGTATAAACACACACACACATATGTGTGTGTGTTTTCTATATACATACAAATATATACACACACACATATATATGTGTATGTAAAACAATGGTTTCTCTTTCCACTCTCCTAGTGTGTGTACATTTGAGCAAGGGGATGTGTAGGCACAAGTATGTATGTGTTTGTGCTAGCCAGAGGGTAACCCAGGCTGTTGCTCCTCAGATACTGTCCACCTTGTTTTTTGAGACAGGATCTCTCATTGGCCAGGTACTTGACAAGCAGGCTATTCTGATAACCCAATGAAACCCTAGAATGCATCTCTTCAGTGCTGGGTTTGGAAGCATGTGCTACCATGCTAGACCATGCTACCAATCTACATAAAGTAGAAGTCCAGATTCAATTCTACACAGTTATCTTCTAAATACCAAACCAGCCACACACACACACACAAACACACACACACACACACACACACACACACACACACACACACACATATGTATATGTGTGTATAATTATTATATTAATAAAGATGCTAATACAGGGCAAACATGTTTGTGATTATAAAGGGAAATATCTTCATGTATCCTAAAAAATGTTCTTGACCCATTTATATAAATCAGTGTAAGGCTTCATCATGAAATACATGTTTTTTTGTTTTTCTAGCCTTTGGTTAGCTGGCTCTAACTCTCAAAACAATGATAAACTGCTGTTACATAAGGCATTCAGAGTTAGGAAAAGAGCAGTGTTAAAATTACATGTGTCATTTACCTCGTCAGAAACCAGGAACCCTAAGAAACATGGACCAATGATGAGGGTCATCCAATGAATGTGAAGACATAATCTCATCTTCCTTAAAAAACACTGGAAAGTAATTTTCTAGAATGCTGTTAGGGATTAACTTCAAATGTATATTTTCTAACAGTAAGTAAGTTTGTAAACGTATAAATGTAATCTTCATGCTTAAAATTAAACAATAGCAAAGTGCAAAAATAAATAAACACAACATTTTGCCTAAAGCACTAGCAATTGTATGAGGCAGGTACTGCTGTGCTTCAGGCAAGGTAAAAGCCCTCTGCAATGTGAACTTAATTCCCAGATACCAAACCACTACTGGGCCTACAGTCCCAGCATCTCCAGGGCTAGGGAGTTTTTACTTCTTTCACCACTGTTCCTTTCTCTGTTTTACTTTTTTTAAAAACTCTATTTTAATCCCAGAAAGGAGTACAGTATGCCTTTACTTTTCCTTTTCACTGTGGAAAACAGCGTGCATATAAGGAACATGGTGGTTTGAATAAGGACCCCAATGACTCATATATTTTAATGCATGGTCACCATGCATTACTTGAGAAGAATTAGAAGTTGTGGCCTTGTAGGAGGAAGTGTGTAATTTGATGTAGGCTTTGAGGTTTCAAAAGTCCAAGCCAGGCCCA
>CABHPP010070197.1:0-23448 GCA_902168425.1 Peromyscus attwateri | reverse complement strand
TATAGAGGTTGGAAAATTTTGTGTGAGACATAGGCTCAAAAAAAAAAATGACCCCTCTTCAGTCTTTGTCATTGTCCTGTGCTTCCTACATGGCCATGTAGAGAGCTACACAAACACAAATTTCTAAGTTTGGGACTTTAACATAATCATGACAATAATGACAGCAGTCAGAAATTTAGACTGCTTCCTGCTTCAAGTATCCCTATTTTCTCCTAAAGAATAAAGTACACCACATGTCCTATTTCTGCAACCAGTTCTACTTTTATTTAACTTATTCACTTTACCAAAGTCTGTGGCCTGTGCCTATCCATTAAAATTTAACAAACCGGAACTGAACTGGTGACCAATAAAAAGTGTCACTGCTACTGACTACTGTTCGTGGTGCTGGTAGGTAATTTGCTCACCACCAGAGAAGAAAAGTAATAATCTGTTTCATCTTGCTATAAAACCTATGACATAAGAAAGAAACCTGCATGTGAGATATGCAGCCCTGGAGGCACAAGTGCTGTGGAAGTAACCAACTACTTTTTAAAAATTAGATATAAGGCCCACACAAGTGCTGTGGAAGTAACCAACTACTTTTTAAAAATTAGATATAAGGCCCACTCCATGAGGCTGCTAATATAGCCTAGAACTGAAGACTGCATAGATCTTGGACATAAGGAAAAAGCTACTACTATTATTCTGCAATTTATATATATATATATATATATATATATATAAATATCATGGCCTTAAAATTTTGAGGAGTTGAATATTTTTGAAATACCACATTAGAAAACAATATGTAATCTTTAAAAAAATAAAACAATTAAATCAGTTATAGCTTTGCTACAAATACTAATATGATTTAGTTCATGACATTACCACTTTGATTGTTAAATATATAAATTAAATAATTCCTAATGACACACTGGTATACTCATAGAACAGAGCATTGTTCTGTCCTAATCAAAGAAGTTTCTTCTTGCAGTAGATGGCAGTTGACAAGGGGGTCTACCACAGGAATGTATGCAGACAGTGAGAGCTTTGGGGCACTTAGGAACAACTATCCCTAAACATATGTGTATTCATCGTACCCCTCCTCTAAAAGTGAAGGGACCTGTGGGGAAAAGGAGGTAGAAATATTATAAGAACCAGAAGTGGTGGATGACTCCAAAGAAGCAGTGTCTTCAAGACACAACAGGACAGATACACATACAAACTCACGAAAACCATGGCAACATGGCCAAGACATGTACAGGTTCAAATCAGACAAACTACTAACAATGAAAAGGGGGAGTGGGCACTGTTATATCAGGATTGATTGAGGCAATGTGAAAATAAAAGAAAGAAGCCACCAACAGTAGCACATTGTTCTTTAATCAGAACAATTCAGGGTGACATTCTCTCTGTTGGAATAGAGACTGTATGCATGTAGCACAGGCACTTGGAGATTTTATAGGGTAGGAAAATAAGCTTTGAGGATGGATGATTCCATCTGCAGGTGAGTTCCCCTGTCAAAGTGTTAAATACCACAGAAGTTGGTGTGCATCCTCTTATCAGACACTTCCAGGATCTTGATAGCCCACAGGTGTTACCAGTGAGTCAATATTCCTGTCTGGAGTTTCTCAACCTGCCTGTGATTTTCGGCTCATTAACACATTATTCCAGAAACTGAGGAAAGATAAAAAGAAGGAGGCAATATATTCTTTCATTGGCTGCTTCCTATGAGAGGGGAAACTGGGCCTCTCACAGACTTGTGGAACCTTAAAGCCTATCCCCACTGACACACCTCCTCCAAAATGGTCATACCTCCTAATCCTTTCTAAACAGCCCTCCAATTGGAAACCAATCAAGTATATGAGACTATGGGGTCATTCTCATTCAATCCCCATTTATTTATGAATGAGATACTTAGTTTTAGGTTTTCGAAAGTTTTACATGTCAAGTTCTACTTATCTGTACTGATTTATCAGTCATTTATCAGTTATTGAAATCCCTTACTGATCTCTTAGAGGGAAGCTTCATTTTGTCGAAATCCTTGCAATAAGTGTCCACTTGTGCCATTATACCTTCCTTCTGTTTTCTTGAAAGAATATTCTTTGTAACTTACAAAGTTAGTTCATAAACTAATGATTTTATTATGATTAAATAATTTTGAATAACTACATGCCAAAACCAAGCATTCCTTGATTTGCATCACTATTTTTCCTCTTATGCTGGAAATTTTATGTTCACACCATTAGAGTTGTTACTGGGATTCTTAAGAAAAGAATTTGCAGATTTAGACACACTGAATTAGTACTTTTTTTTTTTAGATTTCTTGAATTTTATGATATTTGTTCATATTTGTATACCTCAAAGTGGTTAAAATATTTTTGGAAGAATATGATACTCACTAATTTGTCAGAAAAGACAGACTTTATATATTTTTGACATCTACTTTATTGGCATCACAGCCAGTTTAAATTCAATGACTCTAATGCTATGCTCATCTTACACAATACTATTCCTAAGTAAATTAACATGGAATATTACTATTAACATTAATTAATAGTAATTAATATTAATATAGAATGCCTATTGAACAGACATTTCCCTTAAAGATTTTTTCCCTCTTTCTAAGACATATGGTAATGAAAATACAATACTTTAATTAAATATTATAATTTTACTTTTAGATAATGTATAGATTACACACTAACATGAGTCATTGTATTTATGTTTACTACAACATTCAATGTTTTTCCTAGATTATATAAGTCATATCTGCTATCAGAAATGGTTACTACTGATATATATACCTCTAATTTGATCTTATCAAAGTTTTGTGTCTTAAATTACTGTCATTTAACTGCAAGAGGATATATTATAATTATTTAATTATCATAATTATTTAAATTACTAATATATTTAAATTAAGTTCTAATATTTAGTTTGAGCAATAACAATGTAAATTATATCATTGTGATGATTTCTTTGATCTACTAAAATACCAAGAAGCGTCATAATGCTAATTATGCCAGGTGGTTCTCTTATAATAAAAAAGCTTATCACTACATTGAATGAGTTTACTATAAAGAATGCTAACAATTCCTGTCTAGTGAGTCATTAGTGTTTAAATTCCCTATGTTAATATGTTTTTAGTTTTAATCAATGGTGCTAAGATGCCATCCAGAATTAAATGTTTAAGTGATACTGTGCATTTCTTCATTAAAGAAATGGAAGATTTAAAGAAGGCAAAAGAAACACTATCTAACAAATGTTCAGTCACATGAAAATTGGTGTTAGGGAAGTCAGTGTATATTCCATCTTGTAGAAATTGAAGAAATTGCTGAATTTCTTTAATAATGCAAAACTGAACTCAGCAAAATATAAACAGTATAAATGACCACATGTTTAAATATTTCCCATTTTAGTATGCTAATTGTGTTCTAGGATATTTTCTACCTCAGTATCGCCTTACATACTGAGGAGCAGGCTGAAGAAATACAAACATGTCACCCAAAATGTATTGTCATATATTGTTCAGTAACTGGGTTTGAGGAAAACTGCCCAAGGTATAACACAAAATAAGTGTTTGAAGCATTCTCCCAATGTACCAAAAGCAGTACTTCATCAATTACACACTATGGCAACATATAAAATTTAAACTTATTTTCAAAGCTTTTCTATGTGACCATTATGATGAAAACATGAAAGTATTTATTAGTCAAGATAAAATAATCATTACTTAATACATGCCACAATGGTGATAACTTCTTTTAGTAGAGGTTAGTTTTAGTTATTTATTTTTTTCTGAGAGCAAACATTGCTATCTATCAGTATCTCATGTCTATTTGCTTCATCCTTCTACAGGCTTGTTATTATCTTCAGGACCAGGACACTGTTTTTACTTTTACTTATTATTTCTTTTCATAGCATCTCCTCTTGGTCAACTTATAAACGAATATGAGGTCTCTTAGGAGGACCCTAGGAGACACTAAATTTATCTAGAATGAAGATGCTGGCATCCGAATTGTTCCTCTACAAATGCCTTTGACTAAGAAGAGTTGGACCACCAACGATCAGATAACACCTTCCAAACAGGGGAAATGATCCAGAGAATGTTAATGTTGGATTGAAGGAACCAGAGGACACGAATTTCCTTGTTGCACTTTAGATATTCTATTGGGTCCCCCAATGTTTCCATTCACACTGCGTCCAAACTCTCTCCTTTCTCTTCTTAATGCTGCTCCTGTGTTCTCTTGCAGATATTGTACCTCTCGACATAACTCGATAGAGTACTTTTATATAGATCTAACCATTCATCCCCGTCTGCTCTGCAGAAAACAAAAGTACTGGACAAAACTATTTCAAGCTTACCTTGCAAGAGACCGTCTATTCGGATTACATAAGAAATGCTAAGACCCAATATATGATGCAGAATTCAATTTCAGTTTTAAACCCAGATAAAGGAAATATGTCTCTTGACCTCACACTTAGCAAAGCAGGACCATGAAGGAAGTGGGGAATTCCATGGATAAAATACGTGCTTAGCAGGCAAGCATACATACCGTTGTGGAAAATTACTGAAGTCAGTCAGTCAATCTGCATACTGCACAGAACTTCAGAGGGATGCAAATTCTCCTTGTAAATCAATTGATCTACATTTCCTGCAGGTTTGTTTTTATGATTTCAAAGGCTAAGTATCTAGAGGTAATGGCTCATCATAACATTGTTAGAAGGAAGTGGATTACTGAAGTTGGAAAATTTGCTCAAACTTAATTAAAAACATAGTAAGGTCTTGCTATATTTTTAACACTACTCTACAAAGAAGCAAATTAATGTGATTTTCAAATGAAAACTCCACTGTTTCAAGTTAAACATCATGGGGTCATGTCTCCAGTCCCTTCTGAGAAAGCAGAATGTTTGAAAGCAGACTGGTAAACACAGCAAGACTCTGTTTCAAGAAAAGAAAAAACCAAAAACAAAAAAGTTACGTTTCATTACTGATAATAAACATCAAAAAAAAAAAAAGAAGTAACTCTGGGTAGAATTCATGATTTAATTAGGGTTTTAAAAAAGGAATAGGTGACATACAAGTGTGAACAAGAATTCCTGAAAAAAAGCTGTGTCTACAGAGCCTGACTGATTAAAACTTCAATGACCGTGGAGAGGCTGGAATGGTGCTGGTTTAGAAGCCTAATAATTTCTTTTAAGATATCTTTAGTTCCACAAATAGCCATTCCTTGCCGAGATTTAACATCCAGATAAACAGATGAAACCTTTGAAAGCTTTGATTTAACGAAACGCTGGACTCTGCTAAAAGCTAAGAGTACTATCCAGTAATATCTGTAGTTGAGATTCCCTCATCCACTTGTTTCAAACAAAGTAAAATGCCTTGATATGTACATTTATTGTTTCTGTTATTGGAAATTTTCATGTTATGGAAAACATGGAAATAGACTAACCTAAATTTCTTTTCCACAACCATGATCACTCAAATTTGTGCTCCAGAAGAAACTAGCTCTCTCTTACTCACTCTGAGTTGAGCTACGTTTTTGTGTTGACATGAGCTATCATGTAGATAGTGTGATAGAGTGATGTCTACTACTAGATGTTATTTCATTTTGTTTGTGTACATACATTTGGATGAGTTCCAATTTTAGCAATTATAAATTAACTTGGTTTGAATATTCTTTCAAAAGTTTTGAGTTAACTATATGACTACAGTTTTCCTTGTTAAATATGTAGAAATAGACTAGTTGAACTCATACTGGAAATTAAAAATGAAATTATTAAAATAATGAAATGGGGACTTTTAGGAATACTAGTGTGAAACTTCCTAGTGATATGGAATGGAGAGTCTCTTGTCTGTTTATTCCTTATCTATCTGTCATTTTGGGAACCCTTCACTTTCTTAGTTTACATCATAGCTAGCAATTGGGTAGACCTACCTTTCATGCCAATTCTTCAAATTTAATAATTAAATTTAAGTGCTATTTTTGGTCCACACTATTCTATTATATAATTGTGCAGGAAGATAAATCTAACTTCTTCATAATAATGTGGTTTCATTGTTCAATATATCTTGTAAAGTTGATGTCTTTTTCTGTACTTTTTAAAGTGTTTTTCTTTACTTTGTGTCATAACTTATATTCTCTTCACCTTATCTGATCTCCTAACTTTAGACACTATCCCTCATTCCAGTAAAATTCTCTTTTCCAAAATTGACTAGTATATACAATCTTCAAATATATAAGATTGCTTTCTTTACAACACAGGCATTAAAAATATCCTTATTTTGTGTGTATCTTTGATAACTTTCATTGTTGTATATTACTCCATTATTGGTTATTTCAAGTTTGTTTGTTTACATGCAATTGGGCAGTCTCAACTTTAGTGATATAAATTATTTTGGTATAAATATTCTTGTATAATTTTTATCTCAGTAAACACTGTATTAGACTCTGTGTTCTTGATATCATTTGATCTTGTCAGTATTTCAACTCTCCTAATAAATATACAGTTGCATCTTATTATGGTTTAGTTTTCATTTCCCTGATTATTAATGATGTTCATTAGTTTTCATTGTTCATAGTCATTTATCTTTCTCTAGCAACTTACTTGTTCAAGTCTTCTGCCTGTCTTAAAAATAATGAGCTACTTGCTTTTATATAATTAAGAATTTTTCCAGCTTTTTTTGGATATACATATATATGTATGAACATGTACATGTGATGACTTAAAATAGATATGAATTAGGAAACCATTGCCATAGACAAAGCAATTTACACATGTGTTACCATAGTTGTTTACTAACATGGGTATAAGAAATTGAGACACTTAATATTCGCTTCCTTAGCAAATTTCAAGGAAAGAGTACAGTGTTGACAACTAGTATCCATGTTACACATACCCCTTTTGTCTGTGAAACACATTTCAACTGTCTGTCTGTTAATGTTTGCTTAAGTATATGAATATCTTGGATACTTTGTTACAGTGAACATAAGAGTTGGCATACCTCTTCAACCATCTGGTTCCATGTCTAATTCCCTTGTCTATATAACTAGCCATGGCGCTGCTAGATAGAATGGTAGTGTTTTAAAGTCTTCATACAAACTACCTACTATTTTGTAAAGTACCTGTCATTATAGTTTAAATATAAAGTGTCTTCCAAGAAGGCTCATGTATGAAAAAAATTAGTCTCCAGTTGGTAGTGCTATTGAAAGTAAACTGGATAATGGGGGTTGTGGCAGTTTGGCGAAGAAATGTCCCCTATAGGTTCGGGTGTTTGTCATTTGCTTGTTTGGTAAAGTCATGTAGCCTTTCTAGAAGAAGTCATGGCACTGTTTGGTAAAATTCTGTAGCCTTTCTAGAAGAAATGTGTCAAGGGGGCAGGCTTTGAGAGTTCATAGCCTCATCCCACTTCCAGTTTGATCTCTCTACTTTGTGTTTGCAGCTGAATACGTATACATATGTATATGACCATATGGTCAGTCCACTTTCTTCTGTGCCACCTCCTATCACCCTCCCTCACCATTGTGGATTCTCCTTCTAGAACCACAAGCCAAATAAACCGAACCTTCCTTGGGTTGCCTTTGGCCATGGCATTTTCTCATAGCAACAGAAACAGTTACGAACACCAAAGTTGGCATCAAGAATTGGCTGTTAGAGTAAGGAATCTGCCAATGTGGGGCTTTGGAAGAATGTAAAAGACATTGAGCTAGAAAAGCAGTTGGGTGCTGTTAAGAGAGCTTGATGGGCCTTTCTTCGAGGAGCCTGAAAGGCAGTAGTGTTGAGAGTAATAGGGATGGCAAAGGTCAAACTCATGAGGTTTATAGAGGAAGCAAAGATTTTAACAGAAATTGAGCTAGAGTCACACCTGCGATATTTTGACAAAAAAAAAATGGTTACCTTTGGCCTGTGTCCTTAAAACTTGCTTGAGGCTAAATTTCAAAGTAAGAGCTCATTTCTTTGGCAGAGGGAATTTCAAGGTTTCATAATGTTGAGTCTCTGGTAGGGTTATTACTGATTTATTTTCTGTAGATCCACAAAGAAAAGGAGCAAATGGGGCAGAAAAAAAAAATATACAATTTGGAGAGAAAGAAGAGCACTAGGAAGCCATGTGTGCATTGAAAGAGGCTGTAACTGTAGGGATCTGTGCCTTTAAGGGGATCCTCCCGCTCAGCATTGGAATGATAAGAAAAGGTGCCCAAGGGCAAGACCACATCCAATAAAACTTCCTGTCACCTGGCGCTAGAAGTCAAAATCCTTATCAACTGATTCCAACCTCAGGTCCTACGGAGTTTAGTACCAGTTGATAATAGCCTATCCTCTTGAGAGTGGAGCTTTATCACTTTACTTATACATTTTTACATTATTGTTGAATTTTACTTTGCATATTCTGAGTATCTTATCAAGAGACTTAAGTCAGCTGGGTGTGGTGGATCATCCAGCACTCAGGAGGCAGGCAGATCCAGTTCCATATCGGCTTAATCTACATACTGGTTTTCAGGCCAGCCAGGGCTGCTAAGGGAGACCCTGACTAAAATAAACAAACAAAAACAAATGAAAACAGAAGGCTTAATTAAATGTTGTGAAAAAAATTTTTCATGCAGAACCTTATAGTGGAGTTTGAGTATAAATAAACACCAAAAATTCTATGCAGGGACTGAACAGTAGTTCTTCTAGTCCCTGTGTTTCATTTGCTGAACGTACTGGCTACAGTAATCCGTGTAGAGAAAAGAACCTTTGGGGGCTGGTAGCAGTCTTCTACGCTGTGACAGCTGCTATCCTGTGGCGTACAGACTACAGTTTGAGATCTTTCTAGGGTGGAAGCTCAAGGAGAAAAAATGTCTCTGCCCAGCAGGTGCCATCCTCACTGCCAAGCCTAGAAAGACCAAGTTCTCCATTCTGAGGGGTCTTTCTCCAATGCAACAAAGCACACCTTCACTGCTGTTTGATCCAATTAAAATTTCCAAAGCTAAGAGATTCACCACTGCTAGATGACAGGGATATTATCATTCCTTTTCTGTTCTTAAACTTCAGTAGGATTCTCACCCCCCCAAACAAACAACAACAACAAACATCTATCATTGGGAAATTCCAGGAAGGATATAACATTTGCATTGACCTATAGTATTTACAGTTGGACAAAAATGACTTTATTCTGCCCAAGCTTCTCCATCAGGGAGTCAGTACAATGACTGGTCAGTGGTGTTTGCTGTGTGTGAGGACAAGGAGAGCTCTTCTGTTTGGAGATGCTGCTACCACTTCATAAATCACAGTGGATTTAGCAGTAGTGAGATAGCAGTGTCCTCAATGAGACCAGTTTCCAAGAACACAGGGATGAAAGCCAGGAAGAATACAATGGTTTGAGGAGTTTTAAAAAGAGCAATCAAGACAGAAAATATTTAGATGATTCTCCAGGGAAGTTTATTTCTTAAAAATGATTCACAAAAGTAGCAAAATGGAGAAGAAAAGATTAGACTGAAGTTTTGTGTTTGTGAGATGAAAAGAAAAGTTTTAAAAGATTACAAGAAAGAGCTGGGAAACAAGAAGACTTCTAATTCATAATTTAGGTTTCATGCTGAGAAACAGGGCAGTGAATTCTGGAGTTCAGAATTCATGATGAACCCGAATATAAGTGGCTGTGCAGATTCACTAGAAATTTTAAAATATCTAGTCAAAGAGTTTGTTCACTGGTGGTTTTTGGTTTCTTAATAAAATGGGCTCTAATTCAGATATCGCCAGGGAGATGAGAGAATATTAATTTATCCTGAAGGGTCCAGAAATATAAAAATATAAGATTGTAAACCTAAAAAAATAAACTGACAGTCATCAACTCCATCAGCTACTAAAGGTTAACTTTTAACAACAGCCAGGTCTGCTTTACAGCCAGCTCCTCTGACAATAGCCAGGGGTTAACTTTTAACCCCCTTATCCCTTATAGCCCACAACTGCCATGGAACAAAGTTAACTTTTAATAGTTGTTTCTACATGACTCTTAGTATGCATTCCATGCCTGATGCTTACTTTTCGATATAAAAGCGGCTTGGAACCCACCCACTTGACCACAGCTTCAGAATCCCAGACTGTGACTGTGGTTCCAGTTAATTGGTAAGCTGTTTTGAAACAGCGAGTGAGAAGCCTTGTTGGGTTTGGATCAAGGTGCCCCACAGGGGGTGAGACACACCATGAAGGCATGGCTGCTGGTGGAGTGGAAGTTACTCACATGGGGGGGGTGGGGGGTGGGGGGGGGGGGGGGGGGGGGGGGGGGGTGAGCACTACCTCTCGAAGGGAATATGGCAATATTTTATTTGTGCTGAAATGTGATTTTATTTCTGTGTTAATAAATAAAGTTTCCTGGGAATCAGAGCTAAAAGCAAGTCATTTAGCAGAAGACCGGTGGTGGTGGCATATGCCCTTAATCCAATCACATGGCAGGCAGAGTCTCTGCGTAGTCAAGGACACAGCCAAGTGGTTACCCGAAACTTTAATCCCAGTACCAACCATAGAGACCTGGAGGTCTGTATAGGCAGGCAGTGTCGAGGAAATCATGTGGTTGGGTTTAGAGCCAATGAGAAGGTAGAACAAAAAGGTAATAAAAAGACAGGACACAGGAAGAAGGTCTCTCTCTCAGGGGAAGGAAGGCAGCAAGTGGTAAACTAAGGCTATTCGCTCTGATCTCTTGGGCTTTTAACTCTGTATTTGGCTCCGTGTTTCTTATTTAATAAGACCATTTAGAAATTCATCTACAAATGCTAAATAAAATACTTCAAACAGAAGACAGACATACATTGGAAAGATTATACATAAATTAACACCAGGGTGCTGGACAGGTCCCCAAGTGGTGGTATATAATACTTACATTCCTCTGTTTGGATTATTATAAAAAAGTGAGTTATAGATAGCAAGTAGGGGTGAATGAGGGCACCAAAGTCTCAAGACTATTTCCTGCTAAAAAGGGGCAAAGTGGGGTGGGGGAAGTTAGGAGTGACACACAACTGGAGGTGTGAGTGAAGAAGCATTCAGGCAGCTGTCATTGTGGAGATCTCAAGCATGGAGATTTCAGGCATCTGTTCCTTGAGGGAGCTGAGAAGGCAGGTCGCAGAGGTGACATTGGAGGAGATTGGGGCAATGGCACACCAAAGCAGGAGTACAAGAGCCATCACACCTGCTGTTTCTCTGGAAGTGGAAATGCTTCTATTCGTCGTGTAAAAAGTGTCAATGAATTAGGAGACAACAGTTTGTATGAGTGGGCATGTGGGTGAAGTTAACCTGCCAGTATTCACCTCAGTTGGTGGTTGGGAACTTTGGAGCTGATGCCGAGGCTGGTGTATCTGGAGGAACCCGTGTGGACTGGCCTTGGCACAAGTCTGGCAGTAGAGGTGGATCTGTGCAGGGACCTGTAAGTGTCTATAAAGCAACTGGAACAGATTTACATCATCTTGGTGTCATAGCAAAAGCTATGGCTTTGGGTTAAAGGTATGAACATTCCCTGACTTCAGCCCAGATACAATTTAAAGATACAATGTATCTTTAAATCTATAACCAGAGGAAATTTACTGAATGGAAGTGGTTGAGTGAGTGAAGGAGGAGAGAGGCTTCTCTAAACATCATAGATCTGAGAAGGATATGTAAGTGAACAGAAGTGAGACAGCTTTCTTTTCTTCATATAAACAAACCTTAAAGCTGTTTATTTTTATCTAGTTTACCATGGGATACTGAGAGCAGTCAATAGTAAAAAGTTACATTGAAATCTGTTCTGTGAGTTTATCTGATCTGGTAACAAGGTAAACTGTGTCCAGACCTAGCAGTAGCTCTAGGATAGGGAGACCTGTGGCTTGAATTTTACACATAAAAAGAACTGAGAAGGCAGTTGAAGCCTTAGTTGCTGCCGTTGAATGGACAAAGCCTGGTTGTCAAGCAATATCAGAGATCTGAGGACGATAAATTTTAACTGAGTGAGCAATTGAAAGTTGTTCAAATTTCTTATTGTCTTATAACAAAAAACCTGGAGCCAGATATTGGAGTGAAACCTGAAAGATCAGAAAAGTAGAGCAAGCCACATCCAACCTCACCTCCCCAACTTTTCATCCTATTCTGTTTCCATTAAACCTTAGATTGAAAGTCTTTGACTCCTCACCTGAAAGGGTACCAGCTGAACTGCCTTAGATACCTTTTTCTGCCCAGCCATGTCACTTCCTGGGATTAAAGGCATGTGTGCTTCCCAGTACTGGGATTAAGTGCCACCACTTCCTGGCTCTGTTTCCAGTGTGGCCTTGAACTCACAGAGTTCCAGACAGATCTCTGTCTCCCAAGTGATAGGATTAAGGGTGTGTACCACCACTGTCAGACCTCTGTAGCTAGAGTTTTCTCTCCAAGTCCTGCCAAGTCCCGGCAGTCCCTTACCCAACTTATAAAATAAACATACAGATGCTTATATTATTTAAACTGCTTGGCCATTAGCTCAGGCCTATCATTGTCTAGCTCTTACTCTTATAATTCAGCCCATTTCTATTAATTTATACTTTACCACGTGGCTCATGGCTTACTAGTACCTTACATCTTCCTTGTCCTGGTGGCAGCTTCACCAGTCTCTCCCTCTGCCTTCCTGATCCCTCAATTCTCCTCTCTGTTGGTCCCGCCTATACTTCCTGTCTGGCTGCTGGCCAATCAGTGTTTATTTAAACAGAGCGATATCCACAGCACTTCCCCTTTTCTTCTTTTTCAAACAGGAAGGTTTTAACTTTAACATAGTAAAATTACATATAACAAAACAATTATTGAGCAAGAATTACAGTTACAATATTAAAGAAGATATCCTATCTATCTTATATTTGTGAATTTAAAGTTTTTATATCTAACTTATCTTTTATCATAACTAAGGAAAATTGTAACTATCTAGCTTTAACTACATCAAAGACCTCAGAAGGATATAATATTACCTGAGAAACGGGAGGATGCAAGCAACTTTTGGGAGTCTTGTAGGGTAGACAGAGACAGCTGACAGCCTAGACAGTCACCTCATGTTCCTTTTTAAAGTTGGGGCATCTGTCTTTAGCCCACAGGGCTAGAGTCTCTCGGTCATTTTTTTTTAAGTGTCCTGTAGAATGCCTGGCAGCTTTCTCTGCAAAGCAGGAACCGGAAGGACCATTTTGTCAAGTAAAGTTTAGTGGTCATCTTTTTATGGGTCCTGTATGTCCAGTCGATCAAGCAGTCCAGGCAAGAACAGTTTCTTGCCCAAATGGCTATTTTTGTCAAGGTGAAGATAAACTCCATATGGAGTGTCTTCGATGCCCATCCTCCTCTCTGAAGTAAATCCGATGCTGTCAGGAGCAGGCATGTCTCACTGTCCAGAAAGTCTAAATTTTTAAAAATATTTTAAATGCCATATTCTGTAGGTCTTTGAAGTATTTGAAGATTACTTATCTATCTGAAATATATCTATGTATACCTAGAAGACTTAACTAACCTGGCTATTAGTATGTTATCATAGATGAATAATTATTAATCTATTTAATTATCCATTCTAATCTAAATGAGTTACATAAACATAATACCTCAAACGAGAATAGAAATACATATACAGTATAACAAAATTAAGTTTAAACTTGTATCAATAAACTAAAACCTATATCAATGTAAAACATTTTAAACATAAACTAAAATCTATACCTAATGTAAAACGTTTAAAACAAGTTGTTGTTCTTTAATAGTACATTAAATAGTAGTTCATTAATCTGCCCTTTTATCCTATCATATCTATATCCTGTATATCTATATCATATCCCCTTTTCTTCTTTAGAAAGAGATTGCATTTATAATCAACCTGTTTTAAATAAAAATATTGTTTTTTTTTTTCTGTCCCACACCAGAGGGCTCTTCTGATATGAGACAAAAGAACAGAGCGATATCCACAGCAGACCTCTATGTCTAATCTAGTGGCTGGCTCTGTCCTCTGATCCTCAGACAAGTTTATTAGGGTACACAATATATCACCACAGAAAGTGACAGAGACTTAATTGCTGGCTACCTAGGCTGCCACCCCAGGGTCCTCTATGGTTGTCGGGGCATAGTTCTCAGGGCAACAACATCAGCCTTTGCCTGCAAGGCCTAGACCAGGCAGGCCTCAGAAGACCCAACAGTTATGGGGTAGAAAATTGTGGGAAGTACTAGCCTACGTTGTCTAGGCAAAGGTGAGGCAATGGGTTCCTAGAGTCCTGTTGTCCATTGTCTGAAGAAGGCCCTGACAGCAGTCTAGGTTTTTCTGTGTCCATCTCAGTGGCTGGTGCTGCCACTCTGGAGCAAGTTCTGGGTGGAGGTTCTTCTGTGCCCAGCCATCTTCTTTGGGGGAAATAAAGGTGCTGTCGGGAGCCAGCATGTCTCTCTATTGTGAAAAGCTTTTTAATTAAACATTTCAAATGCCACATTATGCAGATCTCTGAGCATTTGAGGAATGTCTTCCTGTTAAGTAGGAATGACAATCAACTTCTATTCCCTAAGAGCCAATGTGTTAGCTGTGCAGTCAGCTCCTCTGTCAACAGCTGGTGGTTAACTTTTAAACCCCTTGTCCCTCATAGCCCACAACTGCCATGGACCAAAGTTAACTTTTAATAGTTGTTTCTACATGACTCCTAGCATGCATCCCATGCCTGATGCTTACTTTTTGTTATAAAAAGGGGCGTGAAAGCCACCCTCTTGGCCATAGTTTCAGAATTCTGGACTCTGACTGTGGTCCCAGTTAATTGGTAAGCTTTTGTGCCCCAGGGTGATTTTATTTGTTTCTTTGTTTCTTTCTTTCTTTTTTTGAATAAAGTTTGTTTCTGGTTTAATAAACTTGTTGGTCTGTCCCCAATTATTGTGTGACCCAGGATCCAACAATCCATGATTAGGGAATGTCAGACTTAAGATATAAAATGACAGTAGGGATGGAAAACTCAGGATACAGAATATAGTGGCTGAATGGAGAACCGAGCAATTCCTTACTATCCTAATATAAGATGTCATCTCTCATTCCTCAGGTATGTTTGTACTTCACAGTCCTGAACTCATGGTCCTAGATGAATATAAAACGTGCATGTGACTTAAATGCTGTCTTTCAGATTTCTCTAGATGAAATTATAGGTTAAGAATAATAAACAAGCTGGGCGGTGTTGGCGCACGCCTTTAATCCCAGCACTCGGGAGGCAGAGGCAGGCGGATCTCTGTGAGTTCGAGGCCAGCCTGGTCTCCAAAGCGAGTTCAAGGAAAGGCACAAAGCTACACAGAGAAACCCTGTCTCGAAAGACCAAAAAAAAAAAAAAAAAGAATAATAAACATTACAAGATTTCACTTCTTTTGATATTTAACCTACCAGAATTAGGTAAATTATTTCAATTTTCCTATTCTAAAAAGATAGTAGAAAAACAAAGTAAGCAGGAAGCAAGAGTGAAAATAAGAATTTATTTGGCTACAATAAAATAAAGTGGAGAACAAAGAACAGGGATGACAGAAAAAAAAAAAGAAATAATCTTCAAGGCAGAGAGAGAGGACTGGGGGAGAACACAATAGGTTTTTATTTCCTGCATGTGATCTTTCAATACACTGAGTTATTTCCCTGAATTTTAATTCCAGAATACTTGATTAAACTATACATTTCTTGTTTGTTTGTTAATGGTTTCTTTCTTCTTGGGATCGTATGAGCTGATATGATAGTGATACTGAACATTCAAACATACCAAAGAGAAGCACTCCCTCCCCGCAACCACCTCTCTCCTCCACACACGCAGAATGGGGGATTGATTATTTATTATCTGTGGTTTCAGGCATCCACTGGAAGCCCTGACGTTTTGGAAGACATCGTTCATACAAAGGTGGGACTATGTGTTCATACTGATTACAGTGAAAGACGTTCTCAAATACGTTCAGAAACTCTCAGCACGTAGTACACATAAGAACAATCAGTTTGGTTAGAGTAACTTTGACTTGACCCAGCAGCAAACACCTGCTCAAAGCTTCCTTACCCCCTAGGTCTCCCCTCCAGAGGGGTAGGTGCATCCTCCCTGGAACTGAATTGTTTTTGCTCTCCTCCTTCATTGCAACTAAAGGTAATCAGTCTTGACTTCCCTATCTGATAACGGTGCAGCCATTGTGAGGAAAATGACTGGAGACACAGGATGGAAGGAAGATCCTGCCTTGTCTCTTTTACCTTGGTTTCCCACTCCTCTCAGTGATAGAATCCACACAATAGACCAGTTTTCTGGGAGGCTGGCAGATGCTTAAGACTAGGGCAGGCAGTGACCTTCTTCTTCACAACCTTTGCTCCAAATGACAACGGTTTTCTGTGCTCACATGTATTCATTTGAAGAAAATTGATGCGAGTGTCCTAATTTTTGTATGTATTTCAATATTTGTGTGTGTTTCATTATATGTTTCTCTGTGTGTTGTTTAAGCTTAAAACATAAATTTTGTTCCCAATACTTCAGCTGTCCTCAGCAAAACCTATCAGTTCATAGCAATCTTATTCAACAAATGCCTCCAGACATAATTCAGTAGTCTCGCGTGGTGTGTATCTTATCTGAAAAAAACAAAACAAAACAAAAAAAACTTTCCTATGGGCCTGCAAATATCAGGTATCTGAAGTAGATAAAACCAGGTAAGTACTGTTTCTCTTAGCTGCCATTCTAAGTCAGCCAATTTCTGCCTGAATGTATTTTAGCTCCACTGTATTCATCCTCCATCATGTGTCCTTTGCTAATCTACTGTCTCTTTCATCTGCTTCTCTATGTGACTTCCTCAGTCAATATCATCATGACAGTTCTTTCTTTCATGACATTTCATTGACTTGTCGCCCAAGACAGCGAATCATACTAGGTTTTCTTTTCCTTTTTTTTTTTTTCTTCTTTTTTCTTTTTAATGTTTTGCTTTGTATTTTGCCATTCACTTTTATTTTTTTACTAATTAATTAAGTAGTTTTTTCTCAATCCTATCAAATTTCCCCCTCTCTCCCTCATCTCTTCCCTGTTCCTCCCCATAACCTCCTTCCTCCATTCACTCCTCAGAAAAGTGTAGGTCTCCCATGTACATCAGCCAGCCATGGCATATCAAGTTGCAGTATGACTTGGCACCTCCTCTCCTATTAAGGATGGAGAAAAGGGTCACAAAAGCAGGCAACAGAGTCAGAGACAGCCCCTGCTCCCACTGTTAGGAGTTCCATAAGAACACCAAGCTACACAACTATCATATATATGCAGAGGACCTAAGTTTATCCCGTGCAAGCTTTCTGGTTGGTGTTTCAGTCTCTGTGAACCCTTGTGATCCCAGGTTAGTTAATTCTGTGGGTTTTCTTGTCTTTGCCAACCCAAAGTCCCAAAGTCCTTTCACAGTGCTCTCTTAAAACATGTTCAAGTCTGTCACAGCACTAACCCATGAACCTTGTACCTATTTCTCTCATAGTGTTTCTGTAGCTAGGCTAAGGCACCATGACTGAAGTAAATTGAGGATGAAAAATTTGTCTCATCTGACAACTCAGATCAGACTGATCATTGAAGCAAGTCAAGGCAGAAACTCAAGGCAAGAACCTAGTGGCAGAAACTGAGAGGCCATGGAAGAACACCACTTACTGACTTGCTCCCAAAGCCTGGCTTATCCTGCTTTCTTATAACATCCCAGACTATCTGCCCAGGGTTAGAACCACACACAATGATTTGGACCCTAGAAAATAAATCAATGCCTCTTTTGGAGGCATTTTCTCAATTCCAGATATTTTTAAGTTTTTGTCAAATTAATAAAGTCTAACCACTGTCACTGATAAATTTCACCCAGAGGCCTTTTCTTCCTTCATTTTTCTGTCTTTGATATTTTATGTGAGTGAAAAGAGGATTGCTTACTTTTGACATATGAATTATGCTCATATGTGTTCTCTAGATCATGTGTCTCCAAGATTTCCCCTTACTAGCAGAAAAGTCTTCCTATATCTACTTTTCTATTTTCAGTCATATTTTCCAGGGTACAGAACACATGTTATTCTCTTAAACTGACATAGATCCAAAGGAACGAAAAGATATGAAGATATGAAGAAAATGAAGTTTTTGTTGATATTGTTTCTTTTATTTTGCTCTATATTTGTCTCAGTTTTAGTTCCCCAAATTCCACTTAGTATAGAATACAGACATTTCACTGTGGAACTGTTTATGTATCTCTGGCCTCCTGAATCTACATCTCCAAGAACTCCAATGGATGGAGATACACATTTGTTTTTTTCTGTGTGTATTTGGCTTGATCCTTAATCTTCTGTCTTTTATCAAGCATTGTTGTCTTCTTGGGATTGAAGAATGGTATTAAATCATCAAAAAAATCCATACTAAGATTTATAGGAAAAATAAACTTAATGTGTTGAACTGTCCTGTTCTGAGTGGCCTGCGTGGTAGCCAAGATTCTATTCTCATATTACCACTTTGGTTCCTAAGAGCTCCATGCAATTCCTAGTGCATAGTTCATGAGTATGGCTTTTATCCAAGCCTCAGGAACTGACTTTTAATGCTGCCCAACAGTCAGAAAATACAGAGCATGAAATAGATACTTATAGAATTAATTTTTCTTCTATGATATGACATTTTGTTCTGATCTTAAGTTAGAGACTGACACATCAGTAAGAATCAAGATATTTGTCTCTGTGTATGGCCTTTTATTTTGCTTTGTTCTGTTTTGGGAAGGAGTTTTAGATTAATTTTTAGAATATTAGATTCATTTTATGTTAGCATCCTATAATGAATTTCATTATCACAAACACAGGGGCGTGCAATGTATAGTAGCCTTTATTTATGTATAAATCAAAGAATTATCCAGTAGTTTACTTTTCCTATGAAAAATAAAAGTATCTCATTAGTTCCCAAGCATGCACTACGTTTTGAAAATTAAGTACAGTAATGTTTTTTTAAAGTAAACTTTCCGTTATATTTCATTAGTTATGCTTATTTAAATACTAGCTTTGCACACATTTATTTCAAATACATCCCTTGAACTTAATATACTCTAAAATACACTGCTATTTCTGTTACTCAAAGTCACTCTGCTTTCTTGTGCTTTGATATGTTTATCTGTGTTGGAGTTTCAAATATGCTCTGGCTTTGGTTAAGTTCAATGTGATGTTTCAAAAGAAAGAATTCTTATATTCCATAGTGATTTAAAAAACTTAACTTCTCCAGATATATATTTCTGAAAAATGTTGAAAGATAAACACTGTTAATTGCTCTTATTATTTCAGGAAAAAAATGTTCTTATTTACAATTCCCTAGTCTCCCCTCACACCCTGACCCAGAGAAACTATATAGCCATCATATCGTAACATCATAATACTGGCCTTCAGAGCTCAAAGGACACTTGTTTATATAGCTTATATTACTCATATAACATCTTACTGTTGTGCTTATTTCAGCCTATACTTATAATATACTGAAGCCGTAGTGCCCCCTAAAGAGAAAACTTCAGGCATGCAAGGCATTAGCTTTTCTGATAAAGCCAGAACAAAGCTGTTACAATATATTTTCAAAGTAATACTTTTCTTTTGAAACAAAATACCACATTCAAATTAGCACATTACTGAATAATTGTCATGTTGGATGATAGGTCCAGATGTTTCATTTCCAATATAATTCTCAGTTGTTTGCATTATTTTTTTCATATGTGAGAAACAGACAAGATCGGTTGTGTTATAACATTTCACTAATGATTTCAATAAGTTTTTTATTTTAGTGGAAATTTTTAATCATGTTTTTAGCTACTCGATACATAATTTAAAAAAAGAGAGGGATAATATTACTACATTATTTTTTACTAGTTAATCTTATAATTTATCCAAATACTAGTCAATATTCAAAATATTACTGGACCCATATCAGGTCCTTCATTAAAAGCCTCCATTACATTTAAGATTTCCATTTAAAGTTTAATTTTCATTTTCATTTATATGCATATGTGACTGTGTGCCCTGTGAATTATGGTGTCCAGGGTTGCCAGAAGTAGACCTGTATCCTCACAAGCTGGAGTTACATGCAGTTATGAACCATCCAGATAGGCTGTGAACTGAAATCTAGCCCTCTGGAAACACAGGAAGCACTCTTAACCTCTGAGCCATATGTCCAATCTTCATATTTTAGGTTTCAAGTCATAAAAAATAATCATCTATAAGAACAGTTTTGTAATGTCAAAAGTTTTTTAACTCTATTTACTGACCCTCTAGTAAATCTAATTTGATTGCCTGCTACTATCACTTATTGGGTCTTATCACTCAAGAGTGTATGTCAGTGATACTTTCTGATAAAGTCTGTCATATCTACCAAGTTACTATTACATTCTCTTCCTCTCATGATTAATGGAACTTTTCCTACATCTTCATCACAAGGGACCAATTCCATTGATAAGCAAGTGGCATCTCATCTTACCTACTGACATCTTTGCACAGGATAATAAGCATCCTTAAAGCTTTATGAGTAGCTTCTGTGCTTTCCTATGAGATCCAAATGTCCCAAGCTCCCAGGAAACAACACTTCTAAACCCATAGTGGCCAGAGAACCAACTCTAGAAAGTGCAAAATTTGTCAGTGGGAAGGATGGTAAATAGAATGCACTAGACTGGGAATTCATGCTTAGGATCTTGGCCCCCTTGCTGACATCTATGAATATGTTATTTTACAAGACAAACAAGAATTAGAGTTACAGAGAAAAGTAAATTCCTAACATGATGATCTTTCAATGAGAAATCTTAGATAAATTGGGATGTTAAACATAACCATGGAATTTTTAAAGAATAAAGTATCACCCCTGAAAACATATATGCAAGCAACATTATATGGACTGAACAGGTTATATTTAGGGATAAATGTTCATATGTATAAGAATATAATAATTAATAATTAGTGAAAAAAGAGACCATGAATTTGAAGAAGAGCATGGAGGGATTTATGTGAGGGCTTGGAGGGAGAAAGTTATAAGAGAAATGTTGCAATTACATTATAATCTTATAAAAAAAAGAGTTAAAAAGGCAGAACTGATGATTGACAAAGCCTGAGACACATACCAGGAGCTGAGGAGAACTCTACACAGTAGCTGACTGAAGATGGAAGAAGTAGAACATGAGATGAGGTAAGCATGACATCTAAAATCTTGTTCACTGCCAGCAAAACTTCAGGTCTGAAAACACAAGGCCCTGAACTTTGTTGACTACTCAAAGGAGCAGGAAAAGGGACTGTACCCTAGATTCTGAAGCCTAGTATTTCTAGAGAGAAATGCACCTCTAATTTCTTCTGAAGTGTAGCCCCATGAGAATCTTCCCAACTTGGCATCACGTGAAGATAACAGTGAGAGCTGGCAAGTACCACTGAATTGTGGTGGTCCTTCATTGCTGAAGGGACAGGTCTCACTTCTGAACAGGAATATGGCTGTACGCTCCAGTAGTAATAGTTGACCATGCAGAAAAACTGTGACAATGTTTCCTTTGATTCCAAACCCTCTTTTCTCTCCCTTTCACAAGGTCATCAATTTTCAGTTTTCATTTTTCCCAAGGATACCATGCTCCTAATTATTACCGTTTTCTTCACACGGGATTTACAAGCTATCTCTTAGTCTATTGATATATGTTAATAGATACTCGGCTTTGTTTTCTGAAAGTTAATTTGTAACTTTGGAAGGCTGCTTTCAAGAGAAACTTTTAGGTGCACACTGAAGGCATGTTTTTATTTTTATTTATTTTTTTTATTTCTTATGGCACCTATTTAAATGGGTCAATTTCATTTTAAATTCATGACATATTATTACCACAGTTATATTAATTCTTACTTTAAAAATGGTTTTATTTTAGATTTATTTGGGATATGTTAATTTTACACATTAGTTGGGATTTAATGTGATATTTTAACACATGCATACAATGCGAAATAAAATCTGATCTATTATCTGTGTTCTGCATTACATAATCATTTGTAACTTCTAGTTACTACATTTTAGTCTTTACATAGAAAAAATATATGTGGTATTTATCATTTTATATACAATTTATTTACTTCTAGTCATATTTCCTATAGTTTCAGCTACCACATAACAAGTAACAAAATTTACTCTTCTTTATGGTTATCCAGCATTCTTTTGGGTAAATATGCATTCATTCATTCATTCATTCATTCATTCATTATCTCTTCATGAACATATAGGTTGTGCTATCTTTGCTATTATGAATAAACAAGACAAAGATGGTGCACATTAAAATGTCTTTTTGCTATGCTTATTTTATTTCTTTTATGAATAGAAAGATCATACTAAGCATTTGATGAATAGGGAAATGCTAGAAACATTTCAAGATCTAGAAGGAGACAAGGGTCTATTTTCACTGTTTTAATTTTGTGGATGGCTAGAAGTGTAGCTGCAGCAATTAGGCAAGAAAAAAATTAAAATTAAAGCACCTCCCGATACAGGAGAAGGAAGTCAAGTTATCCCTTTTTGTATGTGATAAGATTATATCTGGAGAAAAACCTAAGGACTGCATTCAATAGGATACGCAAATTCAGTAAAGTTTCAGAATACGAAAATCAACATGCAAAATCCAGTAGCACGTTTACATATCAATAATGGATTTGCTGAGAAGGAAATAACAAGAATAATCCTATCAAAAAAGCTAAAACCAAAACAAGGCCTAAAATACATGAGATATATTTAATGAACAAGTAAAGGACCACCACAATGAGTGTTATAAAATGCTGATGAGTAAAATTTTAATTGATGCATAAAAATACATGAACTTCCAAAATTAATGAATCAGAAAAGTAAGTATCCACACTACCCAAAGCCATTAATAGGCTCCCTGAAGTCCACACTGGTATTTCTCACAGAACTAGAAAATTGTTGCATTCTTATTTATTTATTTTTTTTCTCATTTTCCTTTAGCTAGTTCTGTTCTTTCCCACGATCCACGTGAATAATCTTAGGAGTGTCATTAAAATGACTTTTAGTAAGAATGTGAAAACACAGTTTTGCTTACAGTGTTACATGACGTGCTGTTTTTCTCCATCTGGCATCATGATTGTTTCCGTGATCCGTTTTGTCAGTATTGCTAGAAGGTATTTTTATCCATGACTTCAACCTTCTGCATAATGCACAAAACTTCTTCATCGGTACATTTCACTTTCTTTTGTCAATTCTTTGTGTGATATTGTCTTCTCTTTTTTTTTTCTCACACTCATGGGCACACATACATGTCAGGAGAGTTTTACCTGCTCTTAGCTACAGCTACATTCCCCCTGGCTGAAAATCTCTCCAAAAACAGTGTATTAACTTGTACTCTTCACAATGGGGAAAAAAGGTGTACTTTACCTCCTATTTAATAACACTGTATATTTTCTGACTTTATAGTTTTGATAAGCATATTTATAATCTAGTTATATTCTCTAACATATTTGTCTTTGCTTTTTTGAGTTTTGAAAGTTTTTATTTTATTTATTTATTTTTT
>CABHPP010070184.1:0-12839 GCA_902168425.1 Peromyscus attwateri | reverse complement strand
TTTTTTTTTCCTGGATAACCTGTCTAGTGGCAAGAGGAGAGTATTGAAGTCTCCCACCATCACCATGTGAGGGTCAATATCTGATTTAAGTTGCAGTAGTGATTTGTTGTTGTTTGTTTGTTTGTTTGGGTTTTTTAATGAACTTGAATGCCCTTGTGTTTTGTACATAGATATTAAGAATTGCAATGTCTTCTTGACTCTGAGAAGATGTCTATCCTTTATGTTAAAGTGTGTTTCTTGGATGCAGCAGAAAGATGGATCCTGTTTTCCTGTTGGACTGTATCTTTTTATTGGAAAATTGAAACTATTGATGTTGAGAGTTAGCAACAAGCCATGTTTATTGATTCCAGTTATTTTGTTCGTATAGTGTTCTCTCCCTCCCCTCCTTTTGATATGCTGGTCTGGGATTATTTATTCCTTGTGTTTTCTTGGGTGTAATTAACCTCTTCAGGTTTTTCAGGCAGTTTTTCTTCTATCACCTTCTGGAGGGCTGGATATTTGTTCCAATTGTTGGTAGATATTGCTCAAATTTGGCTTTATCATGGAATGTCTTTCTTCATCTATTGTGATTGTAAGTTTTGCTGGGTCTAGTAGTCTGGGCTGGCATCTGTGGTCTCTTAGAATCTGTAGAACATCTGTCCAGGACCTTCTGGCTTTTAGAGTCTCCACTGAGAAGTCAGATGTGATTCTAATAGGTCTGCATTTAAATGTTACTTTGTTTTTTTCCCCTCACAGCTTTTAATATTCTTTCTTTGTTCAGTACATTTAGTGTTTTGATTATTATGTGACATTGGGACTTGCTTTTCTGGTCCAGTCTGTTTGGTGTTCTGTATGTTTCTTGTGCTTTGATAGGCACCTCCTTTTTTAGGTTAGGGAAATTTTCTTCTTTGATTTTGTTGAAAATATTTTCTGGATCTTTGACCTGGGTTTCATTTCCTTCTTCTATACCTTTTATGTATAGATTTTGTCTTTTCATAGTGTTCCAGGAGTTTTTTTAGATTTAACATTTTCTTTGACTGACATATCCATTTCTTCTCTCTTTTTCTTCAATGATTAAGATTCTTTCTTCCATCACTTGTATTCTGCTGGTGAAGCTTGCCTCTGAGGTTCCTGTTCTAGTTCTAAATTTTTCATTGCCAAATTTCCCTCAGTTTGGGCTTTCTTTATTGATTCGGTTTCCACTTTCAGGTCCTGAACTGTTTTATTCATTTCCTTCCACTGTGTTTTCATAGATTTCTTTACTGAATTTATTCATTTCCTCTTTAAGAATCTCTATCATATTCATAAACTCTATTTTTAGGTATTTGTCTTGTGTTTCAGCTACATTGCATGCTCTGGGCCTAGTGCAGTAGGGTTGCTCGGCTCCAGTGGAGACATATTGTCCTGGCCATTATTGATTGTGTTTTTACCCTGGCATCTAGGCATCCAGGTTTGAGATTATTGTAATTCTAGGTACTGGGGTCTGGTCTTGTTTTTGTTGGATGTATGCTTTATTCCTTGGTTTCTGTTGTCCTCTCTGGTTCTTAGGAGTGTGTGGTGGCTGTGTGTTGCCTGGCAGGGGATGATCCTGCCATGTGTAATCAGTGGAAGTTCCTAGTACAATGTGTTTCTAGGTATTGGGAGCTGACATTTAGGAATGGAGATGGGCTTGAAGCAGGGACCTGAAGGGACTCAGAGAAGGGAGGAAAGCAGGGTGTTACACCAGGATCTGCTTAGTTCACTGAGAATGAGGAAAGAGAATGAGGAGAGTCCACAATGGGTAGTCTACCACAGATCTGGGGATGAGACATGGAGATTGGATTTGGAGGAGAGGAGGAGGAATGAAGTCTGAAGCTCACCTAGCTGCTTAGTTGGCCTGCATGTTTCTCTGCCAGGCTTGCCTTGGGGGTTCCCAGGGAATGCCTGCTGTATTTGAGTTCTGAGAAAACAGGATGGGCGGGGAAGAAGATTGAAGGAAAAAAATATGTGATCCCTTGGAGATAGGGGTAGGGAGGGAGGGGAGTCTGTGGCATGTGGTCCTCTACAAAGCTGGGGATGAGACTGGGGGACTGGATTTGGAGGCGAGGAGGGGGAGGTGAAGACCTGCAGTTAGCTTACTGCTTCCCTAGCCTGTGTAGCCAATGGGTTCCCAGGGAAAGCCTGCTGGAGTTGGGGACACAGCCTACTTTTTGATTAGGTTCTTTATAATGATTTTGGCCCTTTGTTCAGTTTTTAATGCCATTTGCTGTGTTTTTAATGTTTTAACTATAATATAGAATGGTGATTTTCTTTCCTAGTCCTGTCTGTTTGGAGTTCTATAGGCATCTTTCTCTAGGTTTTGGAAATTTTCTTCTATGCTTTCAGTTTAAAAACCTTCTCTACTCTTTCCCTATGGTGTTTTTCTCCTTCTTCTATGCCCGTGACCCAAAAGTTGAGTCTTTTCCTAGAGTACACTTTCTGTTCATGTTTCTTTTAAAATGTATCATTTATCTTTACTGAGTGATCCTGTTCCTCTGCCTTGTCTTCTCCTTGGATCTCTGTTTTGTACATCACCTGTTCTATTTCCTGAGGCCTCCCATTGAGATTTTTACTTGGTTTATTGAGTGTTTTTCTGGAAATGAAAAACACTCAATAAACCAAATTCTATCTCCTTTCCATGCCTCGGATTGAGTTCTTCATCTCCAGTTTCCATCTCTTAGAGTATACTCATGTCCTCTCTAGGTTGTTTCAAAGGAATCCCAATCATTCTTTTCAATTCTTAGTCTGGTAGTTCTTTCAAGCCATTTTTATTAGGTGCTATTGTTATGGGGATAGTGATTTGTGGATGAAATGTATTGTCTTGATTTTCATGTTGTTTCTAGTTCTGTGCTGGGACTGCAAATCTAGAGTTAGTTCATTTGTCAAGTATTTCTTTCTTTATTTGTATTTTTTAAATTCTAGTAATTTTTTTTTTCAGTGATGGTGTTTGCAGCATTCAATGGGGTTGAGGTGACTTCTCCTCAATAGGACTGGCATTTAGGACCAGAGGTTCTGTCTAGAGTCTTCCTCTGGGATCATGTGTTGTTCTCTATCACCTCCTGGGTCTGTATCTTTCCCTGTGAGTTGTGGTCCCCACACTGTTTCCTCAGTTACCAGTGGAGCTTTAGATATGGAGCTTCCCGTGTGCCTGTGGGACTAATCCAAAGTTAAAGCTGGTCCCCATCCTGGGTCTGTTGCTTCCTCTGAAGATGCTGAAACTGTGCAAACACCAACATGCCTTTCCCTGGTTTCTCTTCCACCATCAACATGGCTACCAAAACTGACCCTCCACCACCACCACCCTGACCTACCACCCCGAGTCTCCAACAAAATCTGGAGATGCTGAGGGATATAGAACTTCTGTGGGCCTCTAAGAATCACCATGACAGCCTGTTATAGTTTCCATTTGCTCAGTAGAGTGATTTCCCATTTTTGACTCTCAGGGTTTGTTTTTTTTTTTTAATATTTTTCCCAGTTGTGTGAGTTTCTTAGTAATAACGGGCATTTGATTCTTGTTTCATAACCCAGTAGGTTAGTGTGTGCCTTGAATTGGTGAGTTAAGGTCATCAGTGTGTAAGGTTGATATTGAAAAGGATTTGCTATTACTGATTATTTTGTTGATTGGTCCTTTCTTCCTTTCCTAGTAGCATTGAGGGTTAGTTTGTTTGCTGTGTTGAACACAATTGATTCTTTCCCTGTTCTCTGTTGTTTCGTGAAACATTTTTTTCCTGTGTTCATGGAAGAAATTCCACTCCTCCTTCCACTGCTTCTCTTGCTCCTCCTGCTCCTCCTCCTCCACCTGCTCCTCCTCTTCCTCTTCCTCCTCCTGCTCCCCTCCTCCTCCTCCTCTTCCTCTTCCTGCTCCTCCTCCACCTGCTCCTCCTCCTCTTTCTCCTCCTCTTCCTCCTCCTGCTCCTTCTGCTCCTGCTCCTCCTCCTCCTGCTCTCCCTCCTCCTCCTGCTCCTCCTGTTCCTCCTTCCCCATCCCTCCTTTCCCTCCTCTTCTTCCTCTTCTCCTCTTTCTGTGTACAATATCCTTTTAAGAATCATCTGCAATTCTGGCTTAGTTGTCATAAATTATCTTAACTTATATTTGTCTTGAAATACTCTCGATTTCCTCTTGTGGGCCGCAAGAATATATTATAGAGATTCAGCTGTGTATTAAAGCTATGCCTTGACCGGCCAAGGGTCTGCCAAGAGACAAGCCATTTATTATTAATATTTAGTGCTATCCAGGCTTTAATATTCCAGCTGTCTTCTACTATGAAATTCTTGCGTAGCCAAATATTTTCAGACCTGCTGAACTTTCAGGTAACTTCCCTGCTGGAGCCAGTACCTGGATAAGGTCACAAGCAAGCCAAGATAAGCTGGCAGGAGACACATAGCTATGATTCTTGTGCAAATGAAGCTCAGATCATCCCCTCCTGACCTGAGGCCTAGCGGCTCTTGAGAGCAACTGACTGAGAACAAAAGAGATTTTTACAAATCAAAGTAAGAGGTAGAATAACATTCCTGAGGAGGCAGAGAATTGAGTGCCCAGGGAAAGAAAAGGTAGGCATTTTCTGTACAAACAGACAGAACAGCATGGGCAGAGAGAAGAGAGGAAGCCAGAGGTTCCTAGAGGGTAAGCAGATCTTGGGTAGAGTTTTCTGAGTGCCAGGAGTAGAGAGTAGCAGAGATGGAGAAAGGATACAGAGGATGAAGATGAGGCTGGAAGCACAGGAGTTTAGTTGTTAGCAGGACTACAAGCTAGGGAACTGGACGGAACTGTAGTTATGGAGACAGGATTTCTTCCCAGAGAAATAAAATAGACGGATATAGAGCTTGGTGTGTCTAGAGTTGTTCCTGCCTTGAATGCCTGATGGAGCTATATTGATAGAATTTTGTCCTAGAGGAGTAAAGTTACAGACATAAGAACATAGTGTACATAGATTTTTTTCCCTCAGATATCCCATGCTGGACGTAGCTAAACTTGTAACCCTGGGTACTCCATAATTTCCCATCAACTTTTGATATATAACTTTGCTGAGAATAGCAATCTTGGTTAACAATTATTTTTATTTATTTATTTTTTACTTTCAGGAATCAAAATATATTGTTTCATGCTTCTCTGTTCTTTAGGACTGGTGACACATCTAATTATTTCATGTTTCTGCTTCTGTGTATGGGTTAGTTTTCCCTTACAGCTTGTAGACTTGGTTTTTTTGCTTTGTATGATATCTTGACTGTGATGTGTCATGGACAGGTTCTTCTCTGGTCTACCCATTTGGAGTTCTGAATGCTTCCTATATATGAATGTCTCTTTCTTGGGGTTGAGGAGTTCTTGGCTATAATTTCATTGAATAGCTTGTCTAAGTCCTTTGGCTTTGTCAGAACTCCTTCTTTTCTATTCCATGGATTGTTAGATTTGTGTCCCTAAATGACGTATTCCTGATTTCTTGGCAGTTTTCATCATGTTCATTAACACACACAAACACATACACACACACACACACACACACACACACACACACACGCACATGCACGCACACACGCACACGCGCACACACACACACAAATATATATATATATATATATATATATATATATATATATATATATCTCAACTTTACCTTCAGTTTCTAACGTTTGTTCTTCTGCTTGGTCTCCCTGCTGCTGATGCATTCTGTTGAGCTTCTGGGATGCACTGATTCTTAATTTCCACAATTTCTGTTTGGTTCTTTTCTCAGTATCTTAATTTTTTGTTTACTCTTCTGTCAATATTTTTTAATTTTTTTCCAAGGCGCAAATTCTTTCATCTGTTTTGGTAAGAGTCTTGCATTGATTTTGTAACTTTCTTGTCTGGGTCTTCACTGGGTCTCCCCATCTGTTTTTAAGAGACTTTTCTTTGGTCATAAGTCCTTTTGAACAGCTTTGTCTTTGTACCGTATTACCTATCTTCTTTGTTATTCCTTTAACATGTTAATGATAAAGATTTAATTTTTTCTAATACTCTAAACATCTTTTTTTTTTAATTATAGGAGTCTGGTTCTGGTCGGTGCTCTATCTTCTGGAGTGTGTGCTGCTTGCCTTCTAAACTGTGTCTAGAGCTGGTCATATATGTGGTAACAGGAATGATGTAGGCGTTTGGTAGGAGGTTGTATGTCAATCTAGTTGGGAGCTGAGCTGTACTTTGTAACTGTGTTTGGCATGACTGTGGAAGACAGAGGTTGCTTCATGTTCCCTCCTGTCATCTTTAGCTTTCCTAAGAACTCCTTTTAAAGTAGTTTAGGGTTCACAGCCAGCCATTGGAGCTGTATCGAATGTAATTATACTAGAGTCCTACTGACGTGATTCTAACCTGTTGTGCAGAGAATCACTCTGTAATCTTATCGAGAATCTTAATTCTGCTCACTGGCCTGAGTCTCTACACTGGATTTCAATATATCTTAAGATATTTTTCTCCTCTTATGTAAGACATGAAGGTTAGAGGTGTATAGAGTTATCAAATTCCCTTTCCCCAAATCAGATGGGAGTCTGGTAGTTTGCTTTGAAAGGATACCTTGTACCTGAAATGGTTTTCCCTAGGCATATTTCAAAAAGATTGCTTTTTCCCATCTTAAGTGGGAATTAATTTGTCTTTAATGCTACATGCAATAATTTGGTATGGCTGCAGGCTGTAAGATCTAGGAAAGAAGATCTTCCTAAGACCAGGTCCCCAGAAGACTTAACTCTCCAATTATCCTTCACAGAGCCTTCAGAAGCATGACAAAATTACAGTCCAATCCTTCCTGCCCCGAGCAGTCAGTCACAGTGGCTTCTGCCTCCAGTAAACTCATCTGTCTGCTGCTGGTCTCTCCAGTTTCCAGGGTGGAGGTTTTTCCTGTAATCTTAATTCTTCTGTCTCTCTTAATAACTCTTCATTTCTACTCTTCATCCTCTTCAACGACCTTCTCTGGAGCTCTGCCCCCTGTAGCTCTTCCCACTGAATGCACACTACGGATTATATGGAATCAGTCATGTGGGTATAAAATAACTTTCTCCCACTGGGTAAAATTCATTCAACACTCAAACAAGAAATGAAGATATACTGATTCTCCCTCATGTGTCTCCAGTGTAGACTGCCATACCCTTTTGTAATCCCAGGGAAGTCTCCACCTATCCTTCATGTTCTGTCTCTCCCAAAAGAATCTCTTGATGACTCCATCTTGACATCTTGATTTACTCTTCTGTAGTCTTTTTTTTTTTTTTTTTTTTTTTTTTTTGGTTTTTCGAGACAGGGTTTCTCTGTGTAGCTTTGCGCCTTTCCTGGAACTCGCTTGGGAGACAGGCTGGCCTCGAACTCACAGAGATCCGCCTGCCTCTGCCTCCCGAGTGCTGGGATTAAAGGCGTGCGCCACCACCGCCCGGCCCTCTTCTGTAGTCTTATGTGATCTTTTAAAAATATGAATCTAAAAAAACACTTCCTATTATGGATCTTAAATGTTATTTTCTTCGTATGGACTGAGTCTTCATAGGATTCATTGTTTTATCACCTGCAATAGCAAAAGTATTATTATGCAGAATGTTGAAACTTCTCTCAAGTCTAGGACCACCCCATAGAACCTGAGATACTAAGACATGGATGATAGATAGACAAGCAATAGACAGATAGGTAGATAGATAGATACATAGATAGATAGATACATAGATAGATACACTGATACATAAATACATGGATACATAAATATATAAATACAGACAGAAGATAGACAGACAATAGATAGATAGATACATGCATACATAGATATATAGATACAGAGAGAGCATCTTCAACTAAAAAAAAAAAAAATTACTCCGAGCTTAGAAATATGAACAAAAGAACAAATATGAGGTTTCATATTAAGTTAAAGGCACGATTTATACATATTTTCTCTTCTTAATAAAATAGCTCGTTTCTTTGCATCTCCTAGTATTCTCATGTGTTAAGAAGGACTAATATGGTTTTCTCTATTTCGTAAGTGAAGAGGAACTTAGACTTGCCAACTGGCTCAAAGTTGTTCCTGGGAAGCTCATGTGGGGTGTGATTGGTAGGGGCAGTCAGCATGGAAGCTTACAGAAACTTGCAAATAGAATTCTAGAATCAAAAGTATTTGTAAAAAGTGTATGTTCCATATATTGATTCAAAACAAAAGCTAAACGATTTACATATGAAACAGTTCCTGGAACTGTGTTCTAACATAATGAGATTTTATGTTTTTCTGTTAAAAAAATAAAATAAATAAAATAAGCGAAATTCACTGCTATTCGGGAAATTGCTTGCAAATTAGACTTAATAGCACACAGTGCTTGGTATGCTGCAAAACAACTTAAATCCGTGCCTACAGAGGGATGCCAGAGGCATCCCAAATGACACAGACGACAACAACGATTGTCATTGCTCTTGGCTGACCACTAGAACTAAACTGTAAGGAAATACTGCTGAAGACGGCACACAGTTTGGATGTAGAACATAGGCAGATCCAGATGGGACTGGATTAGATGCTTCCTCCCTGACAGCTAGCATCCATAGTGCCAGAAGGGAGAGGACAGAAGTGATGGGGGAGAAACGTACACCCTCCTGTAGACCCTGGCTGCACAGTACAGACCTGCCAGGAAGATGTGGGCCCTGGTGTACTAGTGACATTATTGTTGCAGGTAACCAACCATTTCCCTATTGGATTTGATGCCTGCATATGGGATGGACTACATGCCTAGACTGTAAGCCTGGTCAAAGTCTATCACTGTGGAGGTCACAGGCTCCAGAGGGAAAACAAAGTGGGCATGTAGTCCAACAGCCTTCTAAGTGTTTATACTGTACCCATAGGCGAGTACTCTTCTTGGCCTTGGGAAAAGGCTGCTTTTTGCAGTAGGTGACAGTTAATCCAGGAACGCGCGCGCGCGCACACACACACACACACACACACACACACACACACACACATAGCCAAATTGATCAGAGTGCTGAGAAAAAGCAAGTGTTGGGGTCTCCGCCCTAAGGGACATCTATGTCACTCTCTGCAGGGCCCAGGAATCACTGCAGAGCAGGGAGCAGAGTGTGAGAGGCAGAGGAAGGCGGAGCACTGTGAAAGACTGTCTGCTGGACACGGCATGGCGGTTGCCGGCCGTCATCAACACACAGTAGCTGTAGCTGCCTAGAACCAATAAGAAGGAAGAGGAGTCATTGGGGTCAGTAGGAGTGGGGGATAAGAGAGGGCAGTACAGTGAATAGGACTGCAATGCATTGTATACATATATGAATGTGTCGAAAATTTTTAAATGGAGTAAAACACAATCACAAAAAGTAGAACATCCAGGTACAGTGATGTACCCCTGTAATCCCAGCTACTCAGAAGGCTGAGGGAGGGGGATCAACGTAACTCTGAGTTCAAGACCAACCTAAGTAGAACAATGATTCTTTCATCTCAGGGGGTGGAGGTCAATGCTAACGTCAAAGGGACAGTTTCTTGACTTAGTCACTTGTCTATCCTCCAAAACTTTCCACATATAATGTGACAATAATTTTTTTCTCTGTGTGACTGGTGCCTGAACTGTAATTCCTCTGCTGCTTCTAGCATCTCATGAATGTGTAGCACATGGAGAGCTGGGCCCTCCCCCTCGGGCTCTACACCTATTGTCTTTGTCTCTAGAATGCTCACTACACTGTCCTCCCAATTGTCTCCAGATGACAGAGCACCGGTGACACTTTGAAAAAGCACTTTAAAAAAAGTCATGATTTTTTTCCAGTGTGTGTCAATAGGAAACTGGGGGATTTATATGAACATGAACAGCAGGGGTGAAAGAAGGACGACATCAGGTTGGACTGCATGTGTGAACACAAATTCACAAAGAAGAAATTCCTTACTGTGGATGGTGCATGCTAGTTCTAGTGGCTAGAATAATTCTCACATTTTTCATCCTTGGTTGGTTTAATCCTAAAGCCTAAATTGCCCTACACTAAATAAAATTCAAGTCATATCTCTTGAAGAAAAAGTTATTGAATGGATGGGGAGAGTGTTTGCCAACTCTTTGGTACTATAACAGAATACCCTAGAAAACCAACTTGGAAAGGTGAAAAGTTTGTCTGTACTTTTGGTTTCAGAAGGCTCAGCCCAGGGCCACATGGGCCCATTACCTTTGAACAGATTGAGGTGGGAAAGAGTTGTAAATATGCAATGAAAGCCTCGTACAGCCTGACGCATGAGGCTGTGGGACACAGAGCAGATGGCATCTGTCTGAGGTCCATGGAATCAGAGTAACGTAACCACACATCCTTCCCTGAGACAATGACAGTGTGGCCCAAAGAAATACAAGAGAATCCAGTGTCTGGCAAACTTGCTCTTTCCTGTGTGTTGATAGAATGTTGTGTGTTTACTAAAGGTTATGGAGCTCATGATTGATTAGTCAGACAGTTACTAGAACTTTGTCGACTGTGGTCAAGGTCAACCCTTCAGTCTCTACTGAATCCTAGGAAGAAGCTGAAATCTGTTTGTTTGTTTGTTTGTTTGCTTAAAGAGACTGGATGTTTGTAAAAGAGCAAATAACCTAATTCCAGCAGATGATCCATGATCTACCAATACTCAAATGTCACTCAAAACCTTCCTATGTGCTACACACATCCCAAGCACTATTATTAAAATGATAAAGCTGCTTATATGTCAGCCTAGACTAATTCAAAGACTTTCTTCTGAGTTTTCACAAACCCTAAAATACTTGTAATGAGCCTTGGTGGTATATCCAAATAGATTTATATGGTTTTAAAAAAAATCTCAAGATAACTGCTAACTATTTTGTGTTTTCTGGAAGTGGAGAGGATTAGGTTCTTCATTTTAATATGCCCCAACCTTCAGGACCCTAGAAATTTCAACTAAAGTTGAAGATTCTTGTATTGTACAGGTGTATGCATGGGTTTTTTTTGTATGTATATGTATTTGTGGGTATGTGTGTGCATGTGTATGCTTGAGTGTAGAGGCTGGAGGCTGACCTGGGTGCCATTGACTGAAGCCGTCTGTCTTGGGTTTTTTGAGACAGTGTCTCTCACTGGGACGTGGAACTTCCCAATTATATTAGGCTCACTGGCCAGTGAACTCCAGGGACTTTCTGCCTCATCTCTCCAGTGTTGGAATTACAAGTATGTGCCACCACAGTTGGACTTTTATGTTGTCACTAGTGATCAAATGGTGGTATATCTTCATGCTTGCATGGCAGATGTTATATCTTCATGCTTGCATGGCAGGCAGTTTACAGACTCAACTATCTACTAGTATCAGATTTTAAAAAAATTCCATTTGTTACTATATGAAACATCTTATCAAGATGTTTAGAAAAGTTGCCATGTCCCATTCCTTTGTTCCAATCTCTACTGCTTTACAGTACCAAATGTGACTTTCTTCCTGTGAACTGAGCCTTATATCCAACTGAAAAGCAGCAGGCCACACCCATAACAGTTATGCCAATATTGCACAAGTAGACACGTGTTGTTGTCACTTTGGCAAGTGGCATGTAATCACACCAAAATATTGGTGATAATTCTCTGCCAGAAGTTTACATCCTATCTTCTAGAACTGTAGAAGCTAGCCAGCAGGAAAGGAGGTTCCAGTTCATTTCCAACCGATTTCTCTATGGCCTGTAGCCCAAACAGGCAGTCAGTGCTTTCAGTCATATGGATTTACCATCCAATTCTGGTTTGTAACCAAAAGCAGTTGCAATAGCCTTATGGAGTGTGGGACCTTAAGAGTCTTCTTGGCCAACAACTCATAGGAAATAGCCTAACCTTGGCACTGAGATTTTTACCCAACAACTGTTTGGCTCCTGGGAGTGTCCTTTTCCACCCATGCATGATATCTTTCTTGAAATTCTTTGTTTGATCATTTTGCTATGTTTTTAGATGATTTTCCAAATTACTAGGACACTCAAAGGTTAGAATTATATAAAAGAAACTTTTTTTTTAACAAGAAAATAGCAAGATCTGCAAAGGCCCACTGTTACATGGGTAAGTGTCAGTTGGTATTAGACAACTATGGGTATTCTAAAAAATAAATTTTAGCAAGGCTCAATGCAGCATTAATATATTATCACTTGTATCAAATTTTCTCACAAAAGCAACATTGGGCATAGCAGCCTGGATGGGAGACATTACCCCACCTAACCCGCTACAGTCCCCAGTCATTGTTCATGAACCAGCCTGTTTTCTCATCCTAGGGTACTGATGCTGTCATGGGGCCACTGTTCCTACTGGTTTTGGTGAACCTGGCTTTTTGGTGACCTGCTGAACCCAGGTCAGATACAAGAGGGAATAAGGTTATGCTCTACCCAGCCATGCCTGTCCCTGGAAATGGCACCAAGGTTCTTTCAGGATATAAATGTATACCATACCCTGGGAAAATAACTGTCTACTCCTAGGACAAGCTTGGTCTTCTTCTTTTTTTTTTTTTTTTTTTTTTTTTTTGCCTTCTCACTTTTTAATCATTGATGACATTTGTGAGTGTTCATTTGACTTTAAAGTCTTGCCGAAGTTTACTGGCATAGCATTTGGGGTTCTGTTCACACTTTCTCTAGGACCTTCAACTTGTCCCAGTTCTTCCAGCATTTGCCTTAGAGGGTCTAGGGCAGGCTCCCTGTGCGCTCTCTTTTTCTCATTCCTTCTTGATTGCTTTAGGACTTTAAAATCCCAATCTGTATACTGTTCAAAGTCATTCAGATCTGTAAGGCATGCTGGTAGGAGTTGTTGTTGCTCTTTTCTCTCTTTGCTGGCCCGTCACCCAGCTCCCAAATAAATACATGGAAACTTGTTCTTACTTATAAATGTCCAGCCTTAGCTTGGCTTGTTTCTGCCAGCTGTTCTAA
>CABHPP010070170.1:0-13794 GCA_902168425.1 Peromyscus attwateri | reverse complement strand
TTTTTTTTTTTTCATTTAAAGAGTTTATTATTTATTTATGGCTTGCTTATTTTTATATTAATTTTAATTTCTCCCTTGCAAATTTCTTACAAGTATGCAATGTATCTTCATCATATCCACATTTCACTACCCTATCAAACATTATTCCAAGAACCCTTCCATAACACCCTCCTGCAGACTTCTATATTAGTCTTTTGTGGTGGTAATGTGTTCGCCAAAATATTGTGTACCTTAATAAACTTATCTGGGGTCAGAGACAGAACAGCCACAATTTTAAATAGAGGTTAGGCAGTGGTAGCACATGCCTTTAATCCTAGCATTCCAGAGACAGAAATCCATGTGTTCAAGGATACACCCAAGCATGGTGACCCATGCCTTTAATCCCAGAAAGCAAGCCTTCAATCCCAGGGAGTGGTGGTAGAAAGCAGAAAGGTATATAAGGCGTGAGGACCAGAAACTAGAGGCATTTGCCCTGGAGAGGCATTTGCCCTGGAGAGGCATTGGAGAGGCATTTGCCCTGGAGAGGCATTTGCCCTGGAGAGGCATTTGACCTGGAGAAGCATTTGGCCTGGTTAAGCATTCAGGCTTTCGAGCAGCAGTTCAGCTGAGACCCATTCTGAATGAGGACTCAGAGGCCTCCAGTCTGAGGAAGCAAGACCAGCTGAGGATCCGGCAAGGTGAGATAGCTGTGGCTTGTTCTGGCTCTCTGATCTTCCAGTGTTCACCCCATATCTGGCTCAGGTTTGATTTTATTAATAAGAACTTTTAAGACTCATGCTACAGTCTTTTTTAATATTCTATTTGCTTAATTATTTGGCCATTTTAGCTTAGTGCTATGAATATATGCATGGGCATGTGGCCATTCACTGGGAGATAAAGAGTCCACCAGTGTCCACACTCCCAAAAAAAACAGACTCTTCCTTCTGTAGTAGCCAACAATTGTTTGTAGCTCCTCAGCCAGAAGTGAGATATCAGTAGCTCCTTACCTCTGTCATGCAGCAATTTTAATCGACTCACTATTTTCAGGTCTTGTATATAACTGTAGCTACCATGAGTTCATGTGTGCTACAACTATGTCATTACCCAAAGACAGTATTTAAAGCTTTTATTCGCTGGTCTTTACAATATTTCCACCCACTCTTCTGCAAAGTTGCCTCACTTTTTAGTTTAATGGTCAGTATATAAGTTCCATCTACAGCTGAACACTCACAATTGCTCATTCTAGCGCTTTCAACAATAATGCTTCTCTATATTTATTACTACCCACTATAATAAGCTTCTCTTGAACAAGTTTGGGAGCAGCATAAACTCTGCAATAAACCTAAGTAATTAAGGAAGTTTGACAACATGGACAATTAGCAAGATTTTTATCAGGGTATTCTCATTGGGTCCTAAGAGTTTACTTTCCTGTGGTTTGAACATGTTCCCAGTCCCAGGAATGGATTTTCTCCCGCGGACTGATCTAAAACCCAATCAAAAGAGCATTTGGTTACCCCATAAAAAGTATTGTCAATATAGCCCCAGTGGCACATCTTGTCAGGCAGGTCAGTATTATAGTATCAGGGTCCATTAGAAAATAGAACATTGGAGTCTTTTCTTCCCAGGCAAGCTGGTTAGCACATTCTAGCATTATGTAAGCGAGTCAGTAGCCTGGCCAGTACATGACTGATTTCTCTATCTTCTGCACTAAAGTCATGAGCTGGCTGCATCAAGAGGGAATTATGATACAGCTATGGAGGGGAACTAAGAGCAATATCAAAGACTGAATTTCTCTGGAGGCCTCTTGGGACTCTGGGACCAGTAACTAGTATGCAAATAATCTTAATAGTTTGGGTTCTTCCAGAAAAAAAAATCATCAAGTAGATGATGACTGTACCTGTGCTCTTAGTTCCCCTCCATAGCTGTATCATAATTCCCTCTTGCTGCAGCCAGCTCATGACTTTAGTGCAGAAGATAGAGAAATCAGTCATGTACTGGCCAGGCTACTGACTTGCTTACATAATGCTAGAATGTGCTAACCAGCTTGCCTGGGAAGAAAAGACTCCAATGTTCTATTTCCTAATGGACCCTGATACTATAATACTGACCTGCCTGACAAGATGTGCCACTGGGGCTATATTGACAATACTTTTTATGGGGTAACCAAATGCTCTTTTGATTGGGTTTTAGATCAGTCCGCGGGAGAAAATCCATTCCTGGGACTGGGAACATGTTCAAACCACAGGAAAGTAAACTCTTAGGACCCAATGAGAATACCCTGATAAAAATCTTGCTAATTGTCCATGTTGTCAAACTTCCTTAATTACTTAGGTTTATTGCAGAGTTTATGCTGCTCCCAAACTTGTTCAAGAGAAGCTTATTATAGTGGGTAGTAATAAATATAGAGAAGCATTATTGTTGAAAGCGCTAGAATGAGCAAATGTGAGTGTTCAGCTGTAGATGGAACTTATATACTGACCATTAAACTAAAAAGAAAACTCTGCTGAATACTTATACTGAGACTCATTATGAATGACACAATACATGTAACCTCTGGCATCATCTTCCCATGCAGGACCCTCAGGCTGACAGCAGGACCTGACACCTTGGCAGACAGTGAGTTGGCTGTAAGAGTGATCTTCTTGTCACAGACTGTGGTAGGAATTCTGGGCAACTCCTATCTCCTCCACCACTATCTGTTGTTTCACTTCAGGGGGTGCAGGTTAAGGTCCACAGACTGGATTCTGATGCACTTGATTATAGCCAACATCTTAAGTCTGTCCTGTAAAGGGGTACCCCAGAAAATAGCTGCGTTTGGATGGAAAGACTTCCTCAATGATTTTGGATGCAAAGGGCTTTTCTACCTCCACAGAGTGGGTAAAGGTGTGTCCATAGGAAGCACTAGCTTCCTGAGTGTCTTCCAGGCTATCACCATCAGCCCAAGGGACTCCAGTTGGGCAGAGCTTAAAGGAAGAACACACAAATATATTGGGTCTTCTGTGTGCCTGAGCTGGATCCTGTACATGTTTGCCAGTAGTTTTAATCTTGTGTATGTGAGAGCAAAATACAGCAAAAACAACACAGCAAACCTAAAAGATCTGGGATACTGTGCTGCTGATAATAATCTTGGTAAAACCAGTGACATATTGTACATAACCTTCCTGTCAGTTCCTGATTTTCTCTTTGTGGGGTTCATGGTCTGGGCCAGTGCCTACATGGTTTTCATCCTGCACAGACACAAGCAGAGGATGCAACACATGTCCAGGTCCAAGGTCTCCTCCAGGTCTTCCCCTGAGTCCAGAGCCACCAAAACCGTCCTTCTCCTGGTGAGCACCTTTGTATTCTTTTACATGCTCTCCTGCATATTTATCACATGTTTAGCTGTTTTTCTTAATCTCAGTTGGCTCCTGGTGAGTGTGTCTGTGTTAGTTGCTGGATGTTTCCCAACTGTCAGCCCCTTCCTGCTCATGAGCCATTTCTCCAGTACATCCTGTTGTCTGCTTTCTCTGAAAAAGAAATAATAATAAAAACAACTATTTTAAGACAAACAAGTAAATTGAAAATTTTGCACAATTTGATTGCATATATGGTCATATCAACACAATTATGTAAGTGTAGCATAACATACATATGACAACGATATAGACGATTTCTTCAAACTCTGTTAACTGCATATTTTCATACAAATATATGAATGTGTTTATATATGCATACCTGTGAATATGCATTTACTCAGATAATATTCATTATCTGTCCCACAGTAGCTCAAAATATTTTGTGCAACTCATATAAATTTGAGAGGGTAATTTCAAAATGGACATACATTTTATGTTTTATCTTACTCTTTTATTGCGGATAATCCGCAGATACTGATAAAGGGACTATTTATTTAGAAATTATATTGGGGAGAACAACTCACTAAACAGGATAAAGCAAAGTTGTGGCAGAGTCCTGGAAGGCTGATGTCCTGTCCCACGCAGCACCAGTCACCTGAGTCAGTCCGCACCATCCAAGCCCACAAGGGAGAGAAGAGACTGAAGCATAGGTGTCCCTGAGGTCTTTTTTTTCTTTTTTTAAGGAATTTTTTATTCATTTTACAAACCAATCACAGATTCCCCTCTCTTCCCTCCTCCAGCCTCTCCGGCCTCCCTCCAACCCCGGGAACCTGCCCCTCATTCCCTCCTCCAACAAGGTAAAGCCTCCCTTAAGGAGTGAGAAGAGCTTGGTACATTGAGTAGAGGCAGGTGCAAGCCCCTCCCCCTGCACCAAGGCTGTGTAAGGTGTCCCACCATAGGCAGTAGGCTTCAAAAAGACAGCTCATGCACCAGGGATGCGTCAGTAGGTGAATCCAGATCTTACTCCCAGGGGGCCGGTCTTAAGCTAGCCCCGAGGCCACGGTCTAGGGGCTGGTAACTCAAGGTTATAGGTGGATCAGGTACCCACTACACTTTTTGTTTTACAGTATTACTAATTATTTTATTAGCATAAAAATTAATGATCTGTTGACATATTGGGTGACTTGTTAAATAAAATTATTTTCACTTATTGTATAAAACAGCCAATGAACTCAATCAAGCAACATTTGTCCTGTACAGCTCTCATCAGTATTATGTCACAAAATAATGAGAATTTACACCTATGTCTCCATCAATCTCCCATTCTACTTTATTTTAATCCCTTAATTTCTGTTTTTAAAATTGACTTTCACAATTATTCATCTTGTTTTAAAAAACCATGATTCAACTTTATGTTTATTTAAAGGTTATATTTTCCAACAAGACATTTTATGACATTAGATCACTGTGTTTTCGTTTTCACCCTAAAGTTCTAAATTACTGATCTTTACGTTTTAAACATATGTGTATGAGTCAGCCATACACTGATCAATATTTTCTAGACTGGGCACTCCTCTACATTTGCCTCACAAATGGAGACACATTGCTGTCAGACTCAAAGATGCCTCCTCATGTCCTTCTGTCATCCTATGTCAACTGTGGCTTCTTGTGCCATGGCACAGCACAGATTGCCTTTACATTTTCTCCTTATATTTGTGAAGAAATTAGGCATCAAGTGCTTTATAATGATTCAAGTTCCATGTACTTTCAAAATTTTATTTAGATCAACATCTGTGGAGCCTCCACTGGACTGGACTAGGCCCTCTGCATAATTGAGACACTTGTGTACCTTGATCTGCTTAAGAGGGCCCCTGGCAGTAGAATCAGGATCTATCCTTGATATATGAGCAGTCTTTTTGGAGCCCACTACCTATGGTGGGACACCTCACACAGCCTTGATTCAGGGGGAGGGACTTGGGCCTGCCTCTAATGAAAGTACCAGGCTCTGCTGACTCCCCATGGGAGGTGTTACCTTCTTGTAGGAGGGAGTGGGGAGTGGGTTGGGGGGAGGAGGCTGGAGGGGTGGGAGGAGGGAAGAGGATGATCTGTGATTGGTATGTAAAATGACTAAAAAATTTCTTAATAAAAAACAAAAAAAGCAAATGAATCAAGTGAATTAAAATATAATAAAATTTTATGTATTTTCTCATGTCTGTGGTGGAATTCACCCATCTTTGTAACACAGCCCCAGTGTAAGCTTTCTTCTCTCAACACACATGTGCTGTGTTTTGGGGAGTACTCCATACACTAACCAGACATTTCCTGTATTGGGAGCTGAATCACTAGTGTGATGATGCAGGGATGGTGGAACCTTTAGGATGTTTAGTTCAAGAGATTGTTTACAGATTTGGGGGAAATTATCCTTTCAGGAGATCTGAGCTTATCTTGTACAGTGTGTTATTTTGCTCAGCATTGGATTTCCCAGAGTTGGTCACATGATTAAGCTCCCTTTGATTTCTCTCTAGTCTTGTGAGGTCTTCTGGATGTATTCCAAGCAACAATAAAACTGTCTGATCTGAGACCTTTGCCACAGTTTAGTAGAAGCTGCTAAGATGCTCTTGACATGTAAACCTGAGAGATCTATTTCCTTTCTTCTTTAATATCCAGCATGCTGTAAGTTCTAGCATTCTGAACTGATGCTTACAACGTGTAAGAGATGTCAGTCTGGAAAGTAATAATAAGCACTGCAATAATTGATCACAACATATTTGGATCTTGTATGAATGTGTCATGGACATATTTGTATAAGTGTCCTTGTTTGATCAATATTTATGACTACTCACCTGTGGGGAATTATTTCCAAACAGCTTCCAGGATCGTTACTGAACCACCAAATAACTTTATTCAGCTAAAAGTTGGCAATGACTCCACAACTAGGGATGGCATTGTGTGCCTAATTGTCTTCCCCATGATGGGTTTTGATCTGGCTTGCTTTTGCACAGGTTTTGTAAAGACTGTCATCACCACTGAGCGTTCATATGTGCACCAGTCCTAATATGTAGGAGGTAGTATTTCCTTGTGGTCATCCACCTTCAACAACCTCATGTGTCAGAGAAATGCCGAGTAAAGGTTCTTGGGGTTCTATTATCTCACCACAGTCCAGACAGGTAAGATCAAACAAACAAATGAGAACTAAGGCTGGCATAGGTGTGCAGAATAGAAACACTAGTTCACTGCTGGTCAGAATGGAAACCAATTGCAGTTTCTGTTGAAATCAATGTGGATGTGCCTCAAAAAGCTAAATATATATAAATATTGTGTGTCTATTTATTATACACACACACACACACACACACACACACACACACACACATCACATGACCCATTTTGACCCTTCTTGGGTATATACCCAAATGACTCTATGTCCTAATCTAGAGATACCTGCTCATCCATGTTCATTATTATTTTTACGTTCTTTTGATATTAATCCTACCTTACATGTGTAGCTTTCTCCCATTTGTAGCCTGACTCTTTGATAGGTGAATGATTTAACTTGATTTGCAGAAACATTTTATGTATTTATTCATTTATTATTAAGTTGTTTATTTGGCAATTCTGTGTATGTATGTATTACATTATGGTTATTCATCCCTCTTTCTACTCTATAAGCACCTATCATCCCTACTTTTCCCTTTCCCAGATGTATAACTTTTGTTTTTATTGTGTGATCCATTCAGTTTATCCAGGGACATCTCTGTGCCATTTAGAATGGGAGTGTCCACTGGAAGTTAGTGAAGTCACCAGTGTGCACACCAATGAAGTCACTGAGTACCATTTCTTTGATCCTATCAGTGGAAAATACTTCAGCAGTGAGGAATACTCCCTCTCAGGCCCTCCTCCTTTCTTGCCTGGCTGTTGGCCACTCTTGTACAGACCCAATGTGGCCATCCTCACTTAAAAGTTCATGATTAAAATGCTGGACATTACCCTAAAAATGGCACATTGCAGCTCTTCTTCCTGTCTTTTGACTGTAACAATTTTTCCTTTGCCTCATGTCATTTTCCCTGAGGCTTGGAGAGGAAAGGATAAATGCCTTATTTAGGTCTGAGCACTAAATTCCCAATGATTCTCAGCCATTTATGGAGCCTTACTTCCCTGTCTTCAGTGTAGTCCCCTGGAACAGAAGCTTATCTGATCATAGCTTAGTGTTGATTATCTACATGAATAAACACAAATATTTAAAAAGTGGCTTTCCAAACTAGTGGAAACTCATGAACTGTGAACCAACAGCTGTGGAGCCCCTGTGGAACTGGATTAGGCCCTCTGGAAAGGCGAGATAGTTGTTTAACTTGAACTATTTGGGGATCCCCTGGCAGTGGGATCGGGATCCATCCCTGGTAGATGAACAGGCTTTTTGGAGCCCACTGCCTATGGTGCGACACCTTGCACAGCCTTGGTGCAGTGGGGAAGGGCTTGAACCTGCCTCAACTGAATGTATCAGGCTCTGCTGACTCCCCATGGGAGGTCTTGCCTTAGAGGAGGTGGGAATGGGGGGTGGGTAGGGGAGAAGGCTCAGGGTGGGAGGAGGGAGGAGAGGGGGATCTATGGTTGGTATATAAAATGAATAGAAAATTTCTTAATAATAACAAATTAAAAATAAAAGAGGCTTTCTACTTTCAATATTGTCAAAATAGCTAAACAACACAATTAAGTCCCTCAAAGGTCTTATAACCTCCCAGGCATGGACATTTGAATGGATTTACAATGTTGGGTATCCAATCTTCCCTTATAATAAGGCCCAGATCCAATCAGAGTTGTTACCACATTACTATTCTGCCACTATTACACAAATGACTATATCATGACTGGCATGTTGGCATCATATTTTGTAGAGATCACAGGTAGCTATGACCATTGATGCCTTCTCACATAGCAGTCTGCATAACACCTTCTGGAAACAGGAAAAATACCCTACAGGGAGGAGGCCTCCAGCACATTTACAGCTCAGCTTGTGTATCATGACATAATACAAGGCTTGTGATGTGTTAAGTAATAGGGCCTTGCCATCTACTTATTGTGGGTAGCTAAAACCAGTAGCAAGAGCCTGTCCAGTTTGGTGGGTATCTAGGGCCCCAATGACTGCTAACCAAGGGTTTTTAATGTTTAATGGATAATGAAAATGTGATACATGTACATGATGTAATATTGGTTAGTGTCAGCTGTCAAGATAAAATGGAATTATGTAAAAATATTCAAGTAAATGTATAAGCCTGGAAAACAAGTATTCTAAGTGAGGTAATTCAGGCACAGAAATACATACACCACATACTCTCTCTCATAGGTGAGTCATATCTTCAAATCCCTAATGTAATACCCAAGACCTCTGAAAGAGGAGCACATATTCTTAGCCACTGAGCCATCATGCCAGTCATCAGTCTCTCTTTCAACATACTTTTGAAGTATTGTCATTGATGTTTTTTAATCTCACCTATCATTATCTCACTCAAATTAATATCACTCTGTCTCTGTGCTGACTTTCACATCAGGTGTCCTGCTCAGTCTGTCTCTCATAGTCTCTGTTGCTATATTAAATGTGATAGTATAATGTAAAAAGCGTACTTGTGGGGTCAAAGCACTTTACTACAAGAGGGTATTGGAACACCTTACAGTAAGAAGCAGCAAGAGTGTATATCTCCCATAAGAAATGATACTGTCAGCATCTCTTTGAGAAAAAGCAAATTTTCTATTTCCCGCACTATCAGAGGCCATCTCCTCTTGTACCTTAGAACATAAGTTGCCATTTTATTTTATTCTTCTTTCACTTTTATAACCAGTCATAATAGATTAAGGTCATTAAAATCACTTGCATCTATAATGACGTGTATTCCCATGTTTGCATGGAAGAGGTATATCCTCGGGGGGTGGGGGGAGAGAGAAGATAACACTAATTTTATATTTCAAGTTGAAAGTGAAGATCCTAGCATGGAGATGGGAGGATAGCTAGCACAAAGTCCCACCCCAGGATGAGAAGATGTTAACAATTCATAGCTGGCAGGAGAGGAGCACGTTTTCACTAAGTATACGACCCAGTGTATGTTGACCACACTCCAGGGGATAGCCCCACACTGAAAAAGTATTTTGGCAGCACACAATGGACTTGATGAGGTGAACAGAGAAAGAAAATATGATGTTGGGCAAGTAGGGAGGTGGGGTTGGATGTGGGAGGAGGTGAGGCAGGGGGATGTGTATGATCAAATTACATTATATGAAATTCCGAATGAACTAATAAAAATGAGAAAGAAAACAGCAAAAGAAGGAAAGAAAGAAAACCTCCTTTGTACACTAATTTGTAAATCAAATTTAAACAGCAGGCATATGGATTCAAAGCATTTATCATTCAGAAAATAATATATTTCTGTACATTATTTCATTGTATATTTTCAGTAACTAGAATAACACCACTCACAGTTATGGGGGATATGGAATAACTCAATACTATGGTGAGCAACAATTCTTGGAAGCAGGGACACAGTGGTAGCCAGATACCAGCTAGTCCTTCATGTGTATAGTATACATCAGTATTTCAAGATTCTTCCAATGAGAACTTTTCTGCCACATGGGATGATATTTTATATGAACATCTTCAAACTCTAGCAATTCTCTGAGGGGATAAAACTTGTGATTGTTCTTTGAACATTGTCACCTTGGCAAAACAGCTTCCACAAAGTTCTAGGCTCCCGAAGCCTTAGTAAGATGATAATTACAGGTCTGAAGGGAGGTGAGGTCACAGAATTACAGACAAATGACCCAGGCTCCAGCTGACTCAGTCCAGCACACTTTCTGGACAGAAAGATCATGGCATTCAGATCATCATCCCAATAAAGAGAAAGTGAGGGGAGTCTCCCCAACAGCAGCCTTGCTGAGAGGCAGATTCTGTAAGGGAAAGCCCATGTGAAGAGTTTGGGTAAGTCACTGCTGATACTACCAGGTCTCCAGCAGAGAGTCCCAAATACACAGTCACACAAACAACCCAGGTTAGTCTCAGTGAGACACAAACCAAATGAATACTGACTACTCAGAGAGAGTTGTGAAAAGGAGGGAAGGCAGACAGGGCTGGGTGGGCTGGGAGGTTAGAGTTATTGGTATGTGTTATTTGTGTGCAATGGGCTAAAATATTAATTAATGCAAATTATGTAGATGTGTGAAAATATCAGAAAGGGGTACTTGGAAATGAAGCAAGTGTGACGTCAAAGACAGACAGGAGAGGAACTCCTGAGGAATGAGTTCAGGCACAGAGAAACGGGGTCCTAAACCTCCCCCAATCCCTGATTTTTCTAATTTAGAAGAATCCTTGGTAGTGACCATTGAGGATTAACAAAAGTGACACTTAAACTTGATTTAAAGGTGATAGGCACTATTTCATAGTCAGATGCCCAGTCTCCATTCCAAGACCCTGAGCCTCATCTTTCTGGGCACAAGGCTGCTCTTTTGATTTCTTCATGTTTGTTTTTAAACAGTAGGAAGAACTGGAAAGATGCCTCTAGTCTGTATGTGAATTGAAATCACTTTCAGATACTGGGCACAAGATGCAGTCAGTACAATGAGAGATGCATCCAGGCTGAGAACATGGGTGTCTCTGGTTAGAGGGTCTGGTTACTCTTAAGCTTTGGGGACATTTTAAAGAAAAATTGACCCTCTAAGACTGCAACTGTTCCCTGAGACAGAGCCTGCCAGCCCCGATTGGACTAAGAGGTGAGTTTTTGTCCTCATACCCAAACACCCCAGCCTCTAGGCTTTGGGCCCAGGGAACAACCTTAAGCCCCCACACCACCACCCATTGCAGTTCCAGTTTCAGGCCAGTTGGTAGACCTCCTGCAGACAGGACAGACTACCCCCATCCCCCACTAGGCCCTGTAACCCCCAAGCCCTACCCCTCCCAAACTCACCCACCCTCCAAGACTGTAACTATTCCCTGAGACAGAGACCATCAGTGCCAATTGGACTAAGAGGTGAGTCTTTGTCTAGGTTGGGCCCAGGGCACAAACCTGCACCTGCACACTACCACCCATTGCAGTCCCAGTCTAAAGCCAGTAGGCAGGCCTCTTGCAGACAAGTGGAACTACCACCATCCAACACCAGACCCTGTAACCCACAAGCCCCACCCCTCCCAAACCCACCAATGCTCCGAGACTACAGCTACTACCTGAGACAAAGCCAATTGGACTAAGAGCTCCTCCCTGAGACAAAGAGTCCATCAGCACCACTTAGACCAAGAGTCCTGACTAGACCAAGAGCTCCCACTGGACCAAAGAGTATATATAGATCAGACCAAGAGAGGCTCCCTCAGACACAGACATCCCTTGCACCAAGTGGAGAAAGAGATGGGTAGAAGTTGCCAGTGCAAAAATACAGTCAACAACATAAAAACCAATATGGCTCCATCAGAACCTACATCATCCCAATGCAGAAGAAACAGAAGAAATTGACCTTAAAAAATGACTTTAAGAAGATGATAGGGGCTGAAGAGATGGCTCAGAGGTTAAGAGCACCGACTGCTCTTCCAGAGGTCCTGAGTTCAATTCCCAGCACCCACATGGTGGCTCACAACCATCTGTAATGAAATCTGGTGCCCTCTTCTGTATACATAATAAATAAATAAATCTAAAAAAAAAAAAAGAACAGTGTCTATTTAATGACACTTCTCATTTAAAAAAAAAAAAAGAAGAAGATGATAGAGGTCTTTAAAGAGGAAATGAAAAATTCCCTTAAAGAAACCAAAGAAAAGTCAAACAAAAAATGGGAAGAAATCAGTAAACCCCTTAAAGAAAGACAAGAGAAAGCAATTAAACAGATGAGGGAAACAGTTCAAGATTTGAAAACTGAAATTGAGACAATAAAGAAGACATGAACTGAGGAAACTCTGGAAGTGGAAAATCTGAGTAAAAGAACAGGAACTACAGATGCAAGTATAACCAACAGAATGCAAAAGATGGAAGAGCAGATCTCTGGTGTTGAAGATACAGTAGAGGAAATAGATTTGTCAGTCAAAGAAAACACTAAAGCCAACAAAGTCATAACACAAAATGTACAGGAAATTTGGAACATCATGAAAAGACCAAACCTAAGAATATTAAAGATAGAAGAAGGAGAAGAGCCGGGCAGTGGTGGCGAATGCCTTTAATTCCAGCACTCGGGAGGCAGAGCCAGGCAGATCTCTGTGAGTCTGAGGCCAGCCTGGTCTACAGAGCAAGATCTAGGATGACAGGCACCAAAACTACACAGAGAAACCATGTCTCGAAAAACCAAAAAAAAAAAAAAAATAGAAGAATACCAACTCAAAGGCACAAAAATATATATATTCAACAAAATCATAGAAGAAAACTTTCCCAACCTAAAGAAGGAAATGCCTATAAAGATAAAAGAAGTTTACAGAACACCAAATAGACTGAACCCCCCCCCAAAAAAAGTCCCCTTGCCACATAATAATCAAACCACTAAATATACAGAATAAAGAAAAATATTAACAGCTGCAAAGGAAAAAGGCCAAGTAACATATAAAGGTAAACCCATCAGAATAACACCTGGCTTCTCAATGGAAACTCTGAAAATCAGAAGGTCCTAGACAGATGTTATGCAAACACTAAAATACCATGGATGCCAACCCAAACTATTATATGCAGCAAAACTCTCAATAGACAGAGTAAACAAAATATTCCATGATAAAACCAGATTTAAATAATATCTTTCCATAAATCCAGCCCTACAGAAAGCACTAGAAGGAAAAATCCAACCTAAGGAAGGTAGATACACCCATGAAAACACAGGCAATAGATAGTCCCATACCAACAAAAACCAAAGAAGAGAAACACACAACACTATCAACAAAAAATAACAGGAATTAACAATCATTGGTCATTAATATCCATTAATATCAATGGTCTCAATTCACCCATAAAAAGACACAGGCTAACAGAATGAATATGAAAACAAGCTCCATCCTTCTGCTGCATACAAGAAACATACCTTAACTTAACTTCAAAGACAGACACTACCTCAGAGTAAAAGGCTGAGTAACTTCAAAGACAGACACTACCTCAGAGTAAAAGTCCAATCAAATGGACTTCAGAAGCAAGCTGGTGTAGCTATCCTAATATCTAATAAAATATATTTCTAACTAAAATCAATAGAAAGAGATCGGGAAGGACATTACATAATTATCACAGGGAAAATACACCAAGATGAAGTCTCAATTCTGAAAATTTATGGTCCAAATACACGGGCACCCACATTTGTAAAAGAAACATTACTAAAGCTTAAATCACCCATCAAACCCCATACACTAGTAGTGCGAGACTTCAACACCCCACTCTCACCAATGGACAGGTCTGCCAGAAAGAAACTTAACAGAGAAATAAGGGAACTAACAGATGTTATGACTCAAATGGACTTAATAGACATCTACAGAATATTCCACCCTAAC